>BHDV01031742.1:6476-41892 GCA_005406045.1 Adoxophyes honmai | reverse complement strand
CTAACCCTTTCCCAGAGTCGACTCTTACGACACCCACGGGAAGAAAGGGGGAGGTACTATTCTAACCCGGCACCACACGGGGACTTGTTAACAGACCACAAATAATGCGACAAATAAGAACTGCGTCAGCTACGCAATCTAAGCTAAAGTAACTTAGCTCAGCTCTTGGTTTGCAACTGACATTAATTTTGTACGGAACATTCACGGGTACTTGATACTTTTAGCCAAGGCACATGTAGACCGAGTAATTCCCCTACATTTTTACTTTGATACACAAGGACCTATTTGATGTTGACTGTCCGTAATGGACAACTCGTTGGCTCGCTAATGGCTGAAAGAATCGGGCTCACAGAAAATGTAAGGTGATATTTTGCTGAGGGCCACTCCTAGTAATTGGTGGCGCTTTGAACTGCAGCCTGAAAGGCTCCGATGGAGGTATACAGAATCACTTTGATGTTAATAAAATCTTTTTAAAACAGCTTCGGAAGTGGTGTATGCCGTGGCTACAAATCCAGCGCAAAGTTAAAGTTTCGCACTAGCGCTTTTAGTTTTTTTTTTTAATTTAGGTACTGTTTCTCCAAGTCTTATGCGTAAAATTGAGAAGCTTTGACACTTATTGGAAATCATATTTTTGACGTGAAACGTCTTTAAAATCGCGCCGAAACATACGGGTACCAATGTTTAAAAAGCGGACCGTAACGAAAAGGTCTATATCATCGTACCTTAATAATTAAAAAACTATTAGTCGTAGAAACAAAAATGTGGTGTCAATATTTTACTTATATAGTCAGCTCGCTGTTATGACCTTGAGTTTGTGTCGGGGTCGAGCGGGGTGGCGGGGGAGGGATGCTGCGTCTACTGTGCTAAACCGGTGCTCTCGCTTGTTTCTATTCAGTGTAACTCATGACTCCGACTTTATAGCGCGGTGATTCTTTCGTGTGTTTGTCGAGTTTATTTTAACCAATTGATTTATATATAAATAAAGTGTAATTTGGACATTATTTATATATAAAATGACCAGAAAGTGATAATAAATATATAAATATTTGCTATGTCGGCCTCAGCTCGTGCAAGAGCCAGCCTGAAATATAAATCACGGCTATTGTTACAAAGAGGGGTCTATGGGCTACGCACAGGTACCCCAATGTCCGCCGCCGACCTCGCGAGACGGTTTCGGGAACGTCGCAAAGCTGCTGCCGCCGACCTCGCGAGAACCTCTACCACTGGAATACCTATACTATTAAATATACTATTAAAAACCTATATTATTAAAATATATAAAACAGCGTCAATCTTGTTTTCATTTCAATCTTTTACTTTAAAAACGATTCGCTAACACAGACGTTTCACGTTAAAACTAACGGCCGTGTGCCCCGACACAGCCCCACCCGATTTTTATCAATGTGAGACACTTTTTTTACTGTTTCCGCAAAGTTTCATGACAATAATTGTGTGGCATTTGCTCTCTGTCCACGCCACTAACCAAGAAAAAGTATAGCTACGGCTATCAGAAGATGTGT
The DNA here is from genome assembly GCA_005406045.1 of Adoxophyes honmai. NCBI lineage: Eukaryota > Metazoa > Arthropoda > Insecta > Lepidoptera > Tortricidae > Adoxophyes > Adoxophyes honmai. The sequence continues at coordinate 40,372 of BHDV01031742.1, read as the reverse complement.
TTTAAGTGCATACCTCTTTTATCTTACAATACACCAAAAAATATAATAAACATGAGTACGAAATGTGCAATTGCATAGCAATGTATTGTCTATCTATGGGATACCTCGTGTGCTCTGCCTACATCACTTGGCATTACAGTCGTCATTTATGTATGTATGTAAAATATCGTTTGCATGAGGATCTCTAAAAATATCCAAATAATAATTAGGCAACTACAAAGCAGTTTGTGTTGCGCACATTGCGGTCAACTTTGTGGTTCATTAAAGTCAAATGTCGGAAACGAAATTCAATGGCAGGATATTTTTTACTATAAATATGCCTTTACAGTAAAGTCTTCAGTTAATTCAAATAATGTTGGTGAAGTAACTACTCGTTAGACTAAAAGAGAGCAAGTTATAAATTCACTTGAACGAATGCACAAGAATCTAAAAAGAACAACTGAGTTGAAAGACGAAGACAGTAGGGTAAAAGAGGGTAATGGGGGTCACTTAAGCGAGAACTCAAATAAAATTTCAATTAAAAGGAAAGTATTTATTGCAACCGCCTGTAAACATAATTTAGTTATTAAACTATCTTTAGAGATCAATTTCAGTCACTTTGGCAATCAACTTTGGAAATTATAAAAGTTTAAAAAAAAACAGATTTGACTCTCATTACACTGACATCGGGGTAATGGTGATCACCCTTGCGGGCAATCGGAGTCAAATAAAATCTAGCATACATCGCATAGCTGACTCCCACCCTGTGCACACCGCGTGAGCCCATTGTCCACACGAGGTACACCTGTACCACATCTCGTTGTTTTACCAGTTGTAAGTAATGGTAACCACTTGCGGGTAATGGGAGTCATCTGACTCTCATTTCCCACAACTACACTAATGACTAAAAAAATTAAAATAAAAAAAAACTTTAATACACTGGTTTAATCTGAACTGCACATGACAACTTGAAATGTCTAACTAAGTAAATGTAAATGTCATAATCGCATACTGCAAGATTTTAGGTAGTTACCTTCTAATTTGCATTTACGTAAAATTACATCAGCGGAGCGCAAAAACAAAAAACGTTCGTTTCTCAGAGGCGCGTGGGCCGACTGGCGCGAGCCATTCGGGGCTGCGCGGGGGGCCGTAGCGGGGGCTGAGGACGCTGTTTACGCGTCGATCTCATGTAGTGTTTCGTGGTGGTGTGGGTGACTCCCATTGCCCGCTGACCCCCATTACCCTCTTTTCCCCTAAAAATGTGCCTTAATGCTCTTAAATGGTTTTTGGTGCTAAACATCCTATACGAAAACAAACGAGGTTTAGCTGTGTGTGCTGAAGAAAAACCTAGATTCAGAGTCACGAACGGAACTAAGGTATCATCATTAGCTGTCAAAGTTTTACATGGCGAGCCATTGGAACTCTTCTGTACTGGCCTAGCCGCTAATTTAATTATGATAAAGGATGATTCAACTGAATTAAGCACAACGATTGTTAATGAAACATCAATAAGGCTGTACGTGGACAAACCAGGCAAACACCACGAACGTTACGAGTGCAAAGATATAGTAACCAACAAAATTGATCAAGTGTTCGTGTACGTTGATTCTCATCCAAATGTAACAAGCTTCAACTGCATTTCGATGGATTTGGAATACATGAGCTGCTGTTGGAAATCGTCTACTTTGAAACCTGTGTTCACATTGTTCGTTGTAATACACGATAAACCTGTTCTTCTATGTACCCAGCTGGACCATGAGCCATCTTTAAATTACTGTATATTGGACAGCAAAAGACCACCAATAAGGTATGACAGATACGATCATGAACTTACTTTCATTATGCAAACTTGCGGCTATGGCTGTGATAACCGAACCTTTGTTATCAACCATTACGCTGTTGTAAAACCCAATCCACCCAAAAACATTAAATTTGAAATAGAAAATAATCAAACAGCTAAAATAACGTGGGAAATGTCGGATAATATCAATGAGTTTATCACGAACGGACTAGACTTTAAAGTAATCTCCTGGTTCCCTGGTCTGGGGTGGCGTGAATTTAACGCAACAACGATAAACCAAAATGACAATAATGCCTTGTACGAGTTTCGAACTGAATTGGAACTAGTGTGTCCTGATAAAAAATACGCAGTGTGGATAGCGGCAAGACCTAAAGAAGCAATCGATAATAAATTCTGGTCAGATTATGCGCATGAAAGTATCCATCTTCCTGATTTAACATTGAACGAGGCAACAGAAGACATAGAGTCAAATTGTAGTCAGTCATATCCAGAAAACCCAAAATTAATGGACTACTTGATTAATAATTTGAGGATAAAGATAAAGAATGAGCAAAAAGACCTACGGACGAGGATCAACCAATTGAAAATAAAACGGGATTCAAATCCAACAGAAAATCAGATTTAATGTGTACATGATTGTAACGAATCTATACAGTGTGCCAAGGAATATTTCAAATTGTATTTATCCGTTGAAAAATGAAATAAGTAGTTCAAATTACTTGGTTCTGTTTGTTAATGTTTACTGAAACAATTATCATAAATAGCAACTGACAATTATAATGTGAGTTACTATAATTTTGTACCAATAAACCTATTACATATAAAAAATACTTTGTATTCCTTTTATTTCGCGTGACCGTTAGAATAAAAACAAAAATAATAGATCTTTTACAGGCTTTTATTTAACTTTGCTTTTGTATGTATGTTTGTATGTTTACGAATCTTGCAAGGAAAATTTAAACCGCTTCCAATACCGATTGAGCTGAAACTTGGTATACCCACGTAACTTGGACGAGAATTCAATATTCCGCTAGTGGACCTCTGGTGGCCCAGCGGAGACTGTCTTATTAGTACTAACATACCATACAAGTACTGATAAATAAGAGAAAGGTAAGTTGAAGTATAATTTCTGTCGGTTATATTTTTTTTATAGTACATGTTAGTTTAGACGCGGCTTTGAGCAAAATTATAAGAAATTCAAAAGTAAAATTAACTTTTTAATTAGCAATAATTGAGCTATTTTGTTAAGGATTATCTTGGACCTCAACTGCTGAAGGCTATTTTCAATTTAGGGAAGATCTTAAATTACAAAGGGTGAGGAGAGGATCTCTCACTTATCGTAAAAGGCGTTAACAATAGAGATGAGAACTGAGAGAGTTCTTTAAAACAATCTTACCATAACCTTTCATACGCTTACAGATAAATTCAAAGCGTTTTACATACATACCAAACACGCCCGTGTTCTCAAATGGCGTAGGCAAACACAAAATGACTATATCACGCTTTGCAGCCACTTCTAGCATAGTTTTAGGTTTGCAAAGATTGAAAAGGTAGAATAGTGACAGGTTGCTAGCCTGTCGCCTATAGCATCTAAACGTATTTCCTTAGTCGCCTCTTACGACATCCGCGGAAGAAATGGAGAGGTGTCACACCACACGCGTAACATACTGGTAACGGGACCCACATGAATCACAATTGTTTTAAAAGATTTTTTCATGATTTTGGTAAATTAAGAACCTCTTAAATAGTACAAAGACGTGTCAAGTGTTCTTCAAATACTTAACTTAATTAAAGTTACTTGCGCCATCGTTATTTGAAGTGTTTTGCAAATAAAAATGTTGATTTAATGCGCTGAGACTGATCTGGTGCGAAACAGTTGAAACAGGATTTTAAATCCTACTCAACGTTAAATTTATTTATTAACCGACTTCAAAAAAAGGAGGAGGTTCTCAATTCGTCGGGATCTTTGTTTTTATCTCGTATGAATTCATAAAACTATAAAACAGTAATACTGTTTTACATTTTATTTACATGTTATGTAAATGAAAGTACCTCGAATATCGTATTATGGTCTAACATCCAGTGGAAAATAATTCCGTTTGGAAACGTTTTCATACCACGTAAACATACGATACCACATTATTATAAAGTTCTGCAATCTTTGTGGTTAATTTATTGTATCGATGATATTGCATGAATCTTTTAAATTATTTCATAAAAAAAATTAAATAAATTATTTCACAGAAAACAATTGCACTAAACAGGTAACGGAGTTTTTTGGCAGATCTCTGCCACTTAATCTTCGGGCGATTGACAGGATACTGGGAACGAGTAGACATCCTTACTAACATTAGTATAAGTCAGAATGTGAGTTTGTTTGTTTGTTCCGCTTTCACGCCGTAACTACTGAATCGATTGCTTTGAAATTTTACAGACGTAAAGATAAAAGTCCGGATTAAATAATAGGCTACTTTTTATCCCGGAAAAAATGATGTTCCCGAGGGAAAACAAAAATACAGGGTGCTTCACGAGGAAACCGCATAACTTCACCAGCGTATAGCTGAGGCCATAACAATTAAAAACTGTATGACTTTTTTTTTTTACTTTTCATACAAACTCAATAAATTTATATTGGTTCACCAGTAACACAATGTTTTAGGATGAGCTGGCAACGCACAAACGCGCTGGCAGAGTCACAAAGACATTTCTTGTCAAAAGTAAATAATTTTCAAGTAAAATACAGTGAAAAGATCCGTTTGCAAACGTTAATTACTGGCAAACTAAGCCGAATTCAGCTTACATTATATGACATTATAGTTTCTAAATATGGTCAGGAACACGGTGGTAAAGTTATGCGGTTTCCTCCCGAAGCACCCTGTATAGTTTGCTTGATAGATAGATGACTGATCGATAGATGATTTATCGATGGCGCTGTGTGTCGTTTGAAACGAGAAGTTTTCTTATAGTTGTGCTTTATACCGCAATATAACCGAGTTCCACGCGGGCGAAGCCGCGGGCGGAAAGCTAGTACAAAATAAAGGAAGAGTTAAGTAAATGAAACCTAGACTATTTACTACACTGTTTTTATTTAATCTACCCAACACTAGATGGCGCTAAAACAAATTGTCGCTTAGTATGCCAACACTCTCATAACTCCTCTTTACTAAATTTCACCTTCAGATTAATGGTGTAATATTTTCTCGCGGGATTGGAATTTGAGATTTAAAAGCGCTTTGTTTTAATACATGCAGCGCGTGCGCTTATATTGTTTTATATTGCTTATCGCTGTATATACCTACTTCGAAAAACAAGTAGGTACTTATGGAAAGTCTAAGGCTCAATTCACACCGGAAGAGCGGCGAAGGGCGGCGAAACGGAGCGGAGTTTCAGTGTCATTAGAATTTTAACTTTATTTTCATTACAATAACGCATGAGAAACTCCAACGAGGCGCGCGGATGCCCGCGGATCCGCGGGAATTCCAGGGAATTTCACAAACAAAGCCGTGCGACTGCGCGAGACGTCGCGGGAATGCCCGAGGATGCTCGAGCAGTCGCGAGCCGCCGCTGGCAATATCCCGCCCAGAGACCTTGGACTTCCCGCGCATTCCAGCAACTTCTCGAGCAGTCGCGGGAATCCTCGCGGCTTCTCTACCGAGCGGGTCGCTACGCTTCGCCGCCCTTCGCCGCTCTTCTGGTGTGAATTGAGCCTAAAGGGGAGGCCTATGTCCAACAGTGGACGTCTTATGGCTGAAATTATGAAACAAATGTTGACATACATACATACCTACATTAATGGGGCAGGCAGAGCATATGAAACGTTACATAAGCAAAACAATGACTAATTCACGCTTCGTAGCCACTTCTAGCATAGTTTTTAGGTTTTAATCCGGCAGGTATAATAGGGACAGGTTGCTAGCCTGTCGCGTAAAGTATACCTTAACCTATGTCCTTAGTTGCCTCTTACGACATCCACGGAAGAAATGTAGAGGTGTTATTCTAAACCGGATACCGCACGGCAACTAAGTTTAAAGTTGTACTGGTAAACGACAGCTAAGTAAATTCAAACTAGTAGTGAAAAATTGTCGATATGAATCGCAGTTTGAACCACGACACTAATGTACGTATGTGTGTGTATATGCGTGATGTATGTGTGAAAGTATGTGTAGACCTAAAGTTGTGCTAAATGTAAAGGCGTGATGTTTAAGAGGAAATATGCCGGTCGAAGGAATTGAAAAATAGGTATTTGCTAAATCTATTGCTGTCGCGCCGTGACCTGCCCAGACGATGTCGAGTGCGATAAGAACAACTACAGCTCGGACCGAAAATACCTATAAAAATTATTCAAAAACAACGTTTCGTAGTCCCCTGATTTCTTCTCCAAAACTTAACCGATTAAATATGTTTTTTCATTAAATGATTAAAAAATGTCATAACTGTGTTTCTATGTTCTTATATTTTGATATAATTGTGTTAAAATTGGTTTCTAGAGGTTTGAACACAGTGGAAAAAACTAACCAATTTTTCATGTTTTTGAAGGTTAATATCTCCTTTAGTAATTTAATAAAGAAAAAAAGGAAAACATAGGAACATGCTAATATATCATTAGATTGTTGATGTAAAAAATCATTGTTCTACGGGTAATATCCAGCGAGGAATCAGGGGACTACGTTTCCATACAAAATATGACCGCTCCATTTCCTCTTAATGTAAGAACCACGGTAAGAACATACCAATTGAACTCCTTTTTTTGTTCCAGATTATCTCCTCGTCATTCCCTTGCGGAACCCAAGACACCCTTATGAAGCGAAAACTATGCACTGGACCCTCATTTAACTTCACATGCGAAGACGACATGGAAGAGCTGAATGTGGTAAGTTGAAGTCCACCACAAATCGAAGCGGATTTTCAATAAGATTTTTTTAATGAATTGGCTGTCTAATTAGTATAGATTGAACATTAAGAGGATAAGAGTCGCACCACTTCTCCATACAAACGTAGTCCCCTGTTTTCTCCGTGAATAACGACATTAGAGCAAAAATTTTTTTTACATTGTATTTGTATCTGTTGTGGCTATGCCCCTACGATTTGCTTTTATCGATATTCTAAATTTAAAAAAAATAAAAAAAAAAAATAGAAAATCGATAAAATTAAGCAAATCGTAGGGGCAGCCACAACAGATACAAATTAAATGAAAAAAAAATTTTTGCTCTAATGTCATTATTCACGGAGAAAACAGGGGACTACGTTTGTATGGAGAAGTGGCGCGACTCCTATCCTCTTAAACTACCGTGAGACTTACTTGTGTTGAAAAATATAAGAATAACTCACGTTTTAAATCGAGTTTAGATCGAAATGTTTCGGACTAATTCGTAGCCCTTCAACTAGGAGCCACGGCGGCTGCTGCTGCCAAACGCGCACTCACACATGTTGAGCTAAACTCGATTTAAAACGTGAGTTATCCGGATATTTTTCAGCATAAGTAAAACAGATAGATAAAAGATATATAAAATGAAAATAACTGGTTGTCTCTACTGGGCAACGTTTTATAGCATAAAGTGAAAAAAAAAATAAGTTGAAGCAAGTACAAAACCATCAAACCTTTTTTAGCGTTTGGTTAGGTGTACTTTAAAAGTGTGTAATTTAAAGAGACAGAGCTATCAAAACTAACAATGTTACTAAATTAATGACTTGAGAACCAAAATTGCGTTTTTATGTTAACTTGTATGTAATGGATACCTATAGAAAGAGAAAACTTTAAATCAAACCCCTATTACAGTAAAACACTTTTTTATTAAACTCCACACAATGTTATACATTAAAGTAATCGTAATTCAAGGTTACCCTTTCTAAAAACTAAAGCAAGTAAAGCAAATATCTTTGGAAATCGTAGATACAAATGTAATTACTCCAATATCACATTAAGACACAATGACAAAACTCAAGAGACAATTACACTGAGTGTTGATCAGCTATCTTAAGTGTCAAGAACACGGAATACGGCCGAGCGGTAGTTGGCTGAGCCTGACTAAATGACTAATGGAATGATGAATGAGTGTAAAGACGACGTTCGTTGACCGACGTAGTTTGGAACAACCAGTCAGGCAAATTGTCTAATCTGCAGCGACATCAGTTTGAGATTTTTCTTCATCGATTGAGCCTTCCGGTTCGCGCCTCTTGAAAACAGGCGGTGGAGGCGCCATCGGTTCTCTTTGCTCATCCTCGAGTCTAGATTTGTGTATTCTCAAATAATCGTCATTCAGGTTAAGAGCCTGCCTTCTCTCTTTCCCTTCAGCCAAGGTCGCCTCCCATGAGAAGGCTACTTGATACGGATTCTGGTTCACAGTCCGTAAAGCATGCGATTTCAAATATTCATAGTCATCCAGGTATTCTTTCTTCAAACCTATTAGATCCGGGGATAGATAGCTTTTCTTTTCTTTGGGCGGCTTTTTAATCGCCTCAGGAAACAATATCGCAACCGTGTCATTGAAAATTGTCTTCTGATTCTTCATTATGTCAAACATCCGTCTCTCTTTCTCTAACCGCTGCGCTTCCAAATCACGCAAAGGCTTCTCTTGATCTATCAACTCCGCCCTATTTATTCTTTTCTTCACCGCAATCGTTCGTTCTATTAGTTTATGAATAATCATTCTCCACCTTTCTTCAGGGCCTATCACTTTCTGTCTTGCCAGCCTTCTAGCCTCTGCTTCGTCTTCTAATCGTTTTTCTTCCGCTTCTCTCTGTCGTCGTTTTTCTTCTTCCTTCTCTACAAGTATAGCAGCTTCTTTCCTCTTAATTTCGAGCAGTACGTGAGGATTGTGTTTCATCCACTCGTCTTGCCAAGATATAAACGATTGCATTACTTTGAGTTCTCTTGCAAGCATGCTCTCTGCGCGAGCTTGATACGAGGGATTCTCAATCATAAATATTGGTGGATTGAGAAACATTCTAAACGAACCATTAACATCGCTTACTCCAGTTATGTTCTTTGCCAAGGGTAACGTGTGCAGGCTGACGCCAGTAAGCATAGTGCCAGAGAGTGTTTGAATCGAAATGGGTTTATCGCTTTTCAATAGCAAATCCCAGACTTCAAGGTTACCTTCAGACGTTGCAATGAACATGAGGGTCGGTTTATACAACGACCACGCGGCATGTGTCAACCGACATGGTCGTTTTTTCCAGACCAGCGGCCGCTTCAACAACTTATCACACCAGATCGCGAATATTTTTCCACCGACGGTAAGTGTCATATTGGGAATGAATGGGTTCTTCTGGGCACACGTGACTATTCCATCATGGATGTGACAGCTGTACTTTGTATCAGCGTATTCTGAGTTCACAACTTCGCCAGTGTTAAATTCGTGACCCTCCCACGTGATTCTTCTCATCTCACCATGAAGAGAACCGAGGTACAGAATAGTATTAAGGTCTTTGTCTGTTTGAGGAGGTATGGAACATGAAAAATACTTTCTGCCTGAGCCACTGTTTCTTGGTTCGTAAGTATACGTTACGACGGGTGGACTCATAGCCATACTCTGTAACGCTAGCGTTTCTGGATTACCTGCGACGCCAAGAATGAGTTTATAGCACGGCTGGAAATTACGGTCCAATACCTTGTACGGAGACACGTCAACCAACAATCCAGATGGCCTCTTTAGTACTCGCTTAGATTTTTTAACCTTTTTACCCTCAAGCAAAGTTACGTTGTCCACAGAAAGATTCCATATCAATATTCTACCGTCCTCGGAGCCAGTGAAAAACATCATGGACTTCTTTTCGTCTTCAAACAGCCATCGCGCTTTGCCCGTTGGTGTGACAATAAAATTAGGAGAGAGCCATTTTATGGCAGTAATTGCTCCATAATGGCTGGTTATCAAGTTGCTAAGGGCTGTGGAAGCCACAACGGCATCGTCATGTACCGTTTTCATCCATCCCATGTGTGCATTCATCGCGATGCGGTACTTTTCTCTCGTCTCGCTTAAAACTTCAAGCTTTTCCACATTTTCTAGCTTATTAGTTAAGTCCCACACAACGACTTGTCCGTTGACGCAACCACCAACTAAAATATTCTCATCGAAAGGGCAAAATGAAAGAACTTTAACTTCACGTGGTGATTCAAGGTAAAGTTTCGGGATTAAACTATCAATATGACTCCATATCATTACAGGGTTCAAGCCGTAAACTGCTCTATTGATCGGGTCCGGACGAGTGCTGAGTGTTTTCATGACAGCTGGTGAACCATCAGCATAGCAGATTGCCACTATTCCACTCCACATGGGATGAAACTCAGCGCAAGACACATACTTATCTTTAGCCCTTACGTCTGTAAAACAAACATATTCTTCGAATGACATGGAATCATAAGTATCAGTGGTCTTTTGTGCAACTAAATTCGGATAGTCGTTACAATACATGTCCATAACCGTGTTCAGCTCAATAATAGAATCCATTTCAGTCTTCCTTTCAGCCATAAAACTATTCATCATTTTTATGTAAGAATTACGACGCAGACGGGCCATAGCATTTCTGTACGCTATCATACCAACTTCATCTGGTGGTTCTTTAAGTACTTCCTCATCATCATCATCAGAGCTTTTCACTTCGCCTTCGCCGCCATCATCGCCACCTGCTTTAGTGTCTTTTGCATCACCACCGCCTTCAACATCATCCGTTGTCCCCATTGCATCAGCCATAGATTGGGTCCATACATTTTCAGGAAATTTAAGGACAGTCTGAGCATGGCGACTTTCTTTAGCCGGAGCAGCTTGTGCACCGGTATCAACTCTACGGCTAAAAACGTTATTAAACTTCTGTCTGTATGGCGTTAATTCTATATAACCATCCCGTGTGGCATTAGCGTCTCTTATATCAAACCTCTCTGGCTGGTGAAAAGTGGGGAACGGCGTCTTAATTTCAATCTCCATCAACGGCCGCGTATTTACAGGTACAAGTTCTTTTATCTCTATTTCACTTCCTAAACTTTTCCACGGCCTTGGTTTTTTCTGCACAGCCTTTTCTAACTTCTTCTCCTGTCTTCTAATAAACCTATCTGACTGAGCTTTGCAATGGTCTCGTGCCTCTATGGTGCCGCAAACGTAGAACTCATCGATATCTTTGGACTCGTCGACGATGTAGCCAAGTAGCATTTCGCTTTCCTTATAAGCTTCTATCACATCTTTTATGCAGAAAAATTCTGAAATTTCGCCACCTAGCTCGATGGTTTCCATGATTTTGGCTTTGCTGATGAACTTCCAGGGGAACTGGGGGGTGATATGCAGCCCGACAACCATCTCTATTTGTATCTGAGTTTCTTCGCCCAGAACTACAGTGTAAACCCCTTCCACGTCATACTTTGGAATGAACCGCTTCCTCCGAGGCTGAGGCTGCTGAGATGCCATCTTACTCTCGTCAGTTTGCACTGAAATAAATTAATATCCAATGTTTATTGAAGAATTTTCTGACGCGTATTTATTTTGGCGTCTGACAAGTGTGACGTTGACGTAATGTTTTTTATTTGACTTCAAATTGTAATCGAACTTTTTCTAGCGCTAATAGATAAAGTTTTTTCTTATGTAAATGAGTTTACAAGTTTTTAGATGCGATTGTTGAACGAGTACACTCCAAGGAGAAAACCTTTATACAATTTAAGTTTAGGAAACTTTAACTGAATGTCGACGTTAGCTTAGCAAGCAGCGTTTTATTTTATTTGACCAGTTGCGATAATTTTACAATGAGTGTTTACTACACTATCGAGAAAATCACTATAACGTTACGAGTCTCACGGTAGTTTAATGTTAAATACTACAACGTTTACTGTGAAAGAGTTCTACAATGGGCTGCAAGAAGGTTTTAACTGCATCCACCACCTATTGTAATTAAAAGTTAACAGAGCGTTCCAGGGACAAGACGCTAGAAGAAAGGGTGCTCCCAATGATGGGTCATGAATTGGCCCGAAACATGTAGAGCTAATCTTGAAGCAAAGACGTGAGTGTATCCGTTTATTTAACTATGACTGAGTCTCACGGTAATTTTATATCATAATTAATTATGTCTAAATCATATACATAAACTAAAATAAAAAGGGGTAAACTTAATTCAAACCTCTCAGGCATGTTAGTACGGCAACGCGCAAGTCGAGTCATACCTAAAGCTATTTCCTTAATCGCCTTTTACGACATCCATGGAAGAAATGGAGAGATGTAATGCTAACCCGACACAACACAGTTAATGTTTTTCTTCTAATTTATTAACTGTCCAGTTTATTACTTTAGTTCAAAATCTCGATAACATTCCTTTTATTTTAAATAAATACTCTTTAACTAATATTGATCATTATTGGTGCCTTGAAAGCCGAGGGTGTGGTGATGATGATGATAATTCAAAATGGCGACGACACCGTATTTAACTTTGCTAATTCTCGCTTAATAAAACTTCGAAGTTACTCTTCTATTTACACAAGAACTGTTTGTGACTTCTGCAATTGAATTTTCTTGAATAAAGTATTATTGTGAATGGAAAAGCGGGTAGCGTTTGTTTTCAAATTATTATCACGTTCTGACGTTGCTGTAACTAAATTTGTAAATTACGATATTTTCACACTACTGCGTAGATAAATTTCAATTCTAATTCAAAGATGCTGTATGTTTTGTTGAAATTTGAACTTACTCGCATCAGTTCAGGGCATTTTAATTTTAAGTTTACGTCTTAAACTGAAAATGTAAGATAAGACAGATTAATTTTAAAGCCGTCTGTATTTACACGCTGAGAAAAAAATAAAAATATTTGTTTTCAGGTGTCAAAAACATTTACTAAAACCTCAAAACTATTAAAAATCATGGTGACTCAAGATATCGGAAAAGTGGGCCTTCACTCGATAAGTATTGACGTAGGCTTAGCACGGCAACACGCTCTAGTCGCGTCGCGCGCGGGATAGTCTACCTGCCACTTTCTAACGTCTCTAGTTAGACAGTGACCAGTATAGTCTATGTCGCGCGTATCTCTACTCGCGCCTTGTCGTGCTAAGGGGACTGCACCTGTAAAGTGATTTTTCGAGTTGATTGCGACAAACATGTGGCTTATACATTATTATGTGGTATGCAGTACTACTAGACCTGCATTCACCGTCCACACAATTATAATAATTATAACTCTAATCCCGCGAGAACTATTTTTTTCCAGGATAAAAAGTAACCTATAAATGTTAATCCTGGGTGTCAGCTTTCTGCCTACCCAACGTCATGAAAAAAAAATCGTTTTCACTAAAACAATATGACTAGGCTTTTTTGCCTGGGACTCCATCTGCATAATAATTCTCTAACTTCCATCCCACGGGAACTATGAATTTTCCGGTATAAAAAATAGTCTGTGTTAATCCAGTTTATCGGGTTCATGCATACCAATTGTCATCCACATTAATCGAGCCGTTTACGAGTGAAATAACATAATAGAGACACGCAAACTTACGCCATTATGATATTTATTAATGTGAATGCAATAGGGATGATGACAGGGTTAAAAATTATTGTAATTAGTCCTTAAGTTAGATTATGGAAAAAAATAAGACACTTATTTTTTGGTTTATTAAATAATTACATCGACAAAGGTACAGATCATCAAACTACCTGAGTGGGGGCTTGTGACGTCACGTTTGAGTAAAAATTGTACTCAAACGTGACGTTATTCAAAACTTTAGAGCGCGGTATCCTCGTCATCTTTTGCTTGTCAAATAAAAGAAAAAAATTGTGTACAATATTTTCTGGTAATTTATCTGACGGACTCTGACAGACTAAATAGTTTTTTTAGTCATCTACCCAATTACAATTATTGGTACCTATTGTACGAGTATTACATTGTATGACTCTTTGTTGTACATAAAATAAAATACAGGGTAGCAGCTAAACCATAAAACTACCGCGAGACTCACTCACAGTCAAATAAAACGGAACTACTCACGTTTTCATAATCTAGATTAGCTCGACATGTTTCGGACCAATTCGTGGTCCATTATCTGGAGCTAAGCGTCGCGGCGGTGGATAGACGCGCACATCCGCTGCCTTGACGCATAGCTCCAGATGATGGGTCATGAATTAGCCCGTAACATGTCTTGCAAATCTCGATATAAAAACGTACATACATACATACATATTCTCACGCTTGTATAAGAGGGGTAGGCAGAGCATAAAAACATGATCCAGTTTATTTCACTAGGATAACAGCTGCATGTACAAATTCGAACTTATCGGCAAGGGATCTCTGCCAGTTAACCTTCACACAATTGACAGGAAATTAACACATACATTCCACCAAAGTCTCTGCATCCTTCTTCTCCGGTTCCACCACTTCTTCATAGCTGTCAGTATCACTATCCTGGATAACTTCAGCAGGTTTTTTGACATCTTCTTCACTATCAGAACTACTCATTTTTATTAGACAACTAACTTCAAGAACAGTCTTTGAAATCTATTAGAGATTAGATTAAAGTCAGTTTGTATTTAGGCAAGTAAGTCGGCAAGTTATGTTTGTAAACAACATTGGTTGCTTGGTTTGTGAGTCACTACGCATGCGTGGTTTGGTGGCGGTGCGTGGTAGTACCATTTTATAAGGGGAAAATAGTCAGTGTTGGATTAGGATAACGCTTCTAGCTCCGTTTTTTCGATAGGTGTCGTAAAAGGTGAAAGACAGGTTTAAGTATGCTTTAGGCGATAGGCTAGCAACTTGTCACTATTTTCCTCTTGTATCTAACCTTAGAATATGCTAAAAGTGGCTTCACATCCCCGTGTGGCACCGGGATAGAATAACACTTCCCCATTTCTTCCGTGGATGTCTTCCGTGTTTAGATATGCTTTATTCTGTTACGATTATGCTACCTCTTCCATCTGTTTTCAAACCTAAAATTATGCTAGAAATGGTTGCACAGCATGAAATACTCATAATCATAGTTTTGTCTATGTCCCATTTTGTGTGCTCTGCCTACCCTATTTGGTAACATAGGCGTCATTGTATGTATATTATATTAGAATGTAGGAAGAGAAATACTAAGATGCGATGTTTGTTGCAGGCAGCTCTCTCGCGTCGGAAGGAATCCGCGGCGCCTCTCACGGGGGACAGAGACAACGCGATATTCGCCTTCTCGTACCCTCTCGCTCTGGTGCTGCGTTTGCGGGTTTTACAGGTAACTAAATCAAGAGTAAGTTTGTATTTTTACGGACACAGTGATCATCACAATGTGTCAATTATAAATCTTGCACGTCAATTCCGACAATTCGTGCACATCGAGTCGTGCGCGTTATGTCTAGCCATTGAGGATAGAACCTATAGAGTACTAATGTCATCTTGTTTGTTCGGAAATTATTCCGCAAAACAATTGAAGTGATCGCTGTGCTCTTATTGGCCGGTCCAAGATCGCGCGTAACGCTAGTGCCTTTTTCTCTACGGTTATTGGCTCTGTACAGTTTCTGTGACAGTGACGGTGACGTTTAGTATGTTGAAATCAACAAACTATTTGCGGACCGGGGTTGCGAACATTGTTTCTCTATAGGTTCTATCCTCTATGTGTCTAGCTATACTACCTGGCATTTTCTGTCATTTTTGAAAACAATGAATTTAGGTAACGTTAGGTTAGGTTTGGTTAGCTCTGCTGTGTATAACTCGGTATCAAAACATTCGGTTTTGACGTGACAACGTCTTAAATTAGGTTGCGGCTGGGAGTCACTTATGAAAAAGTGTAACGCTCGGTAACGTTACGATGACGTCACCGAACGAGAGAGAGGCCCGCAGTGTTAAGGAGGTGGCGCTTCGATAGTGCGAAGCCTCTATGGTATCATGTGAGACGTCAAACGCAGACATGGACAGCTGTCACGATTGGGAGTTGACGTGACAACGTCTTAAATCAATAAATATTCTACCGAGAAAAAGACGTTGTCACGTAAAATCTTCGCCCGTAAAACCGACTTTACAGGCAACCATTTGTTTTTTTTTTAGAAAATTTGCTATACCTACACTGGATTTTTGAATACATGTGCTCTGCCTACCCCTAATGGGAATATGGGCGTGAGAATATGTATGTATGTGTGCTATACCTACATTACGTTACTTTTACCCCGGGAAAACACAAAGCCCCGCGAAATATCTGCAGCATCATCTTAATCCATCAAAAATCACGCACAAAGCCGTGGGCAAAAACTAGGCGTAACACTGCTTAATTAGTCCACGTATAAACCATCAATTTTGCCTAACACCTAAGTCAATTAGTAACTTTCCTTTGGAGGTAGGTAAAGAAACTTTTGAGACCTAAGCGTGTATGCCCTAAGTTTAGACTGCAGTCATTGATATACATGTTTAAAATGTGGCAGGTCATTCACACGATGTCATTGAAAAAAATAATGCAATTTGATGATATTACCAAAGCTGTAATTTATATGTTGCATTTTACGATTGGTACTCTTATTCTGGATTTATTATAATATAAGCAATAATTTGATGATTAAGTATTCGACCGTCTTATTTATCTGGCTACAATTTATACGAATCTGCTGCAGATTTTATTATATCGCTTTCGGCTAATGTTTAGAATTCCTGTTTTTCTAATAGATAAGTAAACAACTGCATCAAAACATTCTTCTATTTTTACAAAAAAGTGTTCAACTAAATGATATGGTTGAAACGTCCGAATAAATGCCCTATTAGGTATATTGAACATCTTTCGTCAATCATCTTAAAATAAAATAGAAACTGCTGAGGATATGCATTTGAAACATGTGGTGAACAACTTTGTTTACAGAATAGAATAATGTATTTTTTAGTAAACAGTATATTAAAACTAAAGTTAAACAAAATTCCGAAAAACGTTACCTGTGTCTCCTTTATATTAAAAATAAAGGAATCATGAGACTAAAGTAATCATTCCACGCTACTGATACTAAACTTGTACTTTGACAACAAACCTACGAACAAACACCTATCACTCAATCACCCAATGTATTACGCGGCAGTGTGGTGCAACTCTGCTTCATTGAACATCGATGGTTGCTAGAGCTAGCTTGATTACTCTTAGGCAAAGTTTAACCTAAACCCGACAGCCTAACGATCGCTAAATCTGTTTTAGTTTAGGGAAGCGTTTTGGGAATGTTGCTAAGTAATTCGAACGTTCTTGTTTAATTAAGTCTTTTCCTAGTATTATATGACGGCATTTCTTGTATTTTTGTACCAGGGTCTCAGAAGTAGATAGAGGTTCGTAGAATTGGGGGAACGTGATGTCCATAGCAGGAGATACTTACCATTGACATTCTAAGACTGGGTACACGAGCCTGTTGTAGCTTACACATTTTTGTGCAAGTAGCTTACAAAACGAGCCTACAAAATGCCCCATGAACAAAACCATGACTATTTCAAGTTTCGTGGCCACTTTTACCATACTTTTTTGGGTTTTAAGTTGGGAAGTATAATAGTGACAGGTCGCTAGCCTATCGCCTTATATACAGGGTGTCCCAAAGTTATGGGACATGAAGGGGAAGTACCTTAAATATCGTAGATAGTGTATTCAAAGAAGACTTTATCTTATTTTTAAAAGTAAGTAATTCTGCATTCATAGATTTTCTAAAAATTATTTCCTTCGTCTGGGAATCGAACCGACTAAAATGTCAAAAAAAACATCCTGTTTTTATGATGCCAATCGAAAGAATAACTAAAAAATAATAACTCTGCTTAAGTAACATAGTTGTTTTTAATTTGATTAAACTAATTAATTTCACGGTGTTCCTTTCTTTTAAAATACGATGTTACTTAAGCAGAGTTATTATTTTTTAGCTATTCTTTCGATTGGCATCATAAACAGTGATCGGCGATCGGATGCATTTTATGTCACTTGGACGTTTGACACTATGCATAGTAATGACTAATATGGATAAGTCAGTGTCATTTAAAATAAAAACCACTTTTATTCAAAAATAACTTAATTTAATTTGCTATTGTAAATAATCATTATTTTTTTCTACGTCAACAAATGGGTGAATGTCAACACAGAAAAAAAAATCAGTTTCGGTGACGCATTTTTTTGTATACCTATTTTAACAGAAATCATACTTTTTAGTAATACCACTGTATTTATTTACTAAAAGATTAGTATTATCACTTTATTTCTGATAAAATTTAGAAAAAAAATGCGTCACGAAAACTGATTTTTTTTTCTGTGTTGATATTCACCCAGATGTGAGAGGTGCATATTCGTAAACTGATATTTCATTGTTAACAAACTTTAAGCAGGTAATATTTTTTTGTCGAGAATTTGAATAGTCTTGTCCATGTAATAATTTCGTCAACGATTTGACATAAAATGCTTCCGATCGCCGATCTCTAATCATAAAAACAGGTTTTTTTTTACATTTTAGTCGGTTCGATTCTCAGACGAAGCAGGTAATTTTTAGAAAATCTATGAATGCAGAATTACTAACTTTTAAAATTAAGATAAAGTCTTCTTTGAGCAAAATACACTATCTACGATATTTAAGGTACTTCCCCTTCATGTCCCATAACTTTGGGACACCCTGTATACCTTAACCTTTTTCCTTAGTCGTCTCTTACCGAATTCGCGGGAGAAATGGAGAGGTATTCTAAACCCGACACCACACGTGTATTCGCGTTTAAGCATAATATAATTGTAAACAAAAAAAACCGACTTCAAATTAGCAATATTTTGAAAGTATTCTGTTTACTGAATGTAAAATCTTGACTTCATCAACAAATTACCGAAAACGGGCTACATCTCCATATAAAATTTGAAGAGTTCCCTCGATTTCTCCAAGATTCCATCATCAGACCCTGGTTTCGTGCCAATGGGACCAATTTCGAGTTATACCCTATCGATAAAAAAAAATATTTGAAAATCGGGCCACGGGTCTCTGAGATATCGAGTAACATACACACAAAAAAAAAATTAGGTCGAATTGAGAACCTCCTCCTTTTTTTGAAGTCGGTTAAAAAGTACCTTCACTTACCACTTCATTAAGCCACAAGGTCATGGCAGGATGAATATGTATAAATTCATAGCGAACGTAATCGGATTGAGGTGATGAATATTTATCACCTACCCACGTTTCGCGCAAAATTTGACAATATGCTAACGTGCTGGAGCCGTATGAAATGAATTAGAACGTGGATTTAACTAAGTTAAGAATATAATTATTTACCTATTATTTACCTCCGCAGACTCGATCGCACAAAAGTCTGTCGTCTGCGCTGCGCCTTTTTGTTTCCATTCAAGACAGCGATCTGGAAGTAGAAATCAGTCTACTGACTTTGACTTTCAGTGTTCTGCTATTCCCCGTGTGGTGCCGGGTTAGAATAGCACCTCCCTCTTTCTTCCCGTGGGTGCCGTAAGAGTCGACTCTGGGAAAGGGTTAGTGTATTGTGGGGGATGGGCTAGTAACCTGTCACTGCAATATCACGTTTAACTTCTGGTTACCCTAATATTGCTAAACGTGACACTGGTTTTTTGAATTCATGTACTCTACCTACCCCTCTTGGGAATACAGGCGTAAGAATATGTATGTATGTACGAGTATTTACCTATTATTGTAATTGACGGCATTCAACGTGGCAAGATTTTTAAGTAGAGGGGGTACGTTCGCGCATCGCTTTTCCATGGAAAAAGAGTACGAACATATCTCTACTGTCTACTCACTCATAGAGCGGTGGCGCGCAATGCGCGTTTGGCAGCAGCAGCCGCTGCGGCTCCTAGATAAAGGGCTATGAATTAACCCGAAACATGTCGAGCTAAACTCGATTTAAAACGTGAGTTATCCGCGTATTTAATGAGATGAGTGAGTCTCACGGTTGTTTAACGTTAAATGTCTCTAAAATCTTAAAATCTTGTTAACTTAGATTTCGAAAACTGTACTTAAGTGATAAAATATGTTACCAGTAGGTAATATATGGAACTGAGACTTGTACACAAGTACCTATACATACGTCTTTACATCGAGAATAATGCGACAATGTTATTCGGGATCACAAATTAAAAACGATGTAGAGACGCCAGTGTAACTGTTTTGTTACGTAATATTACGTGATTTATCTACAATTTCACTTGTCTTTAAGTCACAGAGCAAATTACTAAGAACTAAACTTAATTCTTTGAACGTTACAGCATAAACATGATAATTTACTGAGTAACCAAAGGAATCTCGATTCCCTTTTACATAGCCATTCAAGACGGTCGAAAATCAAGAGGAAACACTTCTCTGAAAGCGAACCTTTTCGCATAACACTTTAAGTTCAAAGTAGAACGAACTGGATCTAAAATATCGGAAGCACGAATTCCCGTGTTTAAGTTTAATAAATTGCTATGATATGCGGGAGGCAAGTTTTGCTGATAAAGTTACGATGATTATTCTAAGAGAGTCGGTATCAGACAAGGGATAGGCTACATCAATATGAATGTAGTTTAACTGTATGGAGTTGAGTTTAGAATAACATCTGTTATTTCTTCCGTAGATATTGTAAGTAGAAAATTCTTTATTGTACAAAAAGATAAAGAACACAGATGACTGTTGTATCAGGCGACTGAGTTTTATTTATTTATTTAGGTTTAGGTATGCTTTAGGTGACAGATTGGCATCCTGTCACTATTGCACCTAACTTAAAACCTAAAAATATGCGAGAACTGTCAGTGAAACGTGAAGTGGTCATGCTCTGTATGCTCTACCTACCCTATTTAGAAACACAAGCGTGAAAGCATGTATGTATTTATTTTGCCTGCAATTGGTGAACGTTACAAAATAAAAGACGTTAATACGAATGAGCTGGCAAAGGTTATTTTCATAACGAATGCAAGTATTTTCATGCCTAATTATGTACAGTCACATACGTCGACGTTTTTACAGTTTAAGTTGGCAGTTGGCTATCAGAAGATGGAACTCAAAAACCTTTGGTTTCAGATCGTCTGCGGCATATCGGCCATGGTGATGGGCAGCGTGGCGTTCATAGAAGAGAGGCAGAAGTTCAACATGGGGCTGGGGATCCCTGCTGGCGGGATCAGCGTATTAGCCGCAGGTAATAAACCAGTTCTCAACCTGTATTACTCTTCTAAAGCCCGGTCGCGAAGAAGATAAATTTGAGCGTTGACCCACTGCTATCTAACTCTGTCGCACGCGTGTAGTAATATTGCCCTCACGCTCGCACTTGAGCACGTGTGTCGCACTGTGCTCTGCGACCAGCCTTTACATACATACATACAATCACGCCTGTGTTCTCAAATGGAAAAGGAAGAGTAAACGAAACACAACGGACGAAATCCTAACCATTTCACGCTTCGCAACCACTTCCTGCATAATTTTAGGTTTGTATTATTCTTACTAAATAATATAAATCCGAAAGTGAGTTTGTTTGTTTGTTCCGCTTTCACGCCGTAACTACTGAACCGATTACTTTGAAATTTTGCAGACGTAAAGTTAGAAGTCCGGATTAAATAATAGGGTACTTTTTATCCCGGAAAAATTGATGTTCCCGAGGGAATGTTCGCTTTATACCGCAATATAACCGAATTCCACGCGGGCGAAGCCGCGGGCGGAAAGCTAGTAAGTTTATAACAGAACGATGTAATAGTGACAGATGCTAGCCTGTCGCTTGAACACCACTGTCCAAGTAAAATAATCCTTCCATGAAGCAAAATAAAGTAGAAAAAACTTGGGTGCAAAATCAACTAAATTACCTTTTTAAACGGAGAACTTCAGAGAATTATGGTCTTTCACGCACAGCCTTTTACGTGCGTAAATGGCATTACAGCATGTGACCTCCATAATGAGCATCGAGTACACAATTCGATTACTCGGTCGCTGCTCCTTATTGGGTTACCTGTGTGGATACGCTTTGTTAGGTGCCACTTAACGGGAAGCGGGCACAGGAGGAGCGGAAGCGGTAGCGGTTTATCAACAAACTAGTACACCCAGCAGCAACAGTAGACCCAGCGAACTTTGTCGTCATGCAACGTTTTATGTCACGTATACCTCGGGAACAGGGTAAAAAGTATCCCACCTTTGGCGTTTTTATCTGTTGCGTTTTGATAGTCCATGTCAGTTGCGTTTTGTTATACCACTTTTTGTCACGTCCCGCGAGAACAGGATAAATAGTATGCTATATCCGTTACCTGGTTCTGAGCTAGCTCCCCACCAATTTGCAGCTAAATCGATTCAGCCGTTCTTGAGTCATAAATAGTGTAAGGCCGTGGTCGCCTTCACCCGCCGCCCGCGGCGTCTGAATAATAGTAGTAAACGGAACGCCGCAAGCGGCGGGCGAAAACGACCACTCCCGAGCATTCCCGAACATACCATTCAAACGGCGGGCCGTTGTTGGCGGCGGGCGGCGGGTGAAGGCGACCACGGCCTAAACTAACACGACTTTATTGCCTTTTTTTTTAATGCATATTTTAGACGACATAATAAAATCTAAAAATTATTCAAGAAACTCGAAATGGTTACGATTTTGTCTATGTAGCATTTCGATTGCTCTGCCTATTCCATGTGGGAATACAGGCCTGATGTCTGTGTTTGTGTGTATCTTATTCCTTGTCCCTTGTCAACAGCGGTTTCAATCCACACGTCCCGCGGTTGGGCGGCCACAAGCGGAGCGGGCGCGGGCGCGACAGCGGCGAGCGTTCTCTGGGCCGGAGCGGCGTGCTTGCTCGTCGCTTTGGTGGTGCAGTGCTGTCGGACCATACTCGACCCTCCTGGGCTGGACTTTAGGTAGAGTATCTAATATGAAGCTTAGTATGGGCTATACGCTCTGCCACAAGCGGAGCGGGCGTGGACTCGACAGCGGCGAGCGTTCTCCGGGCCGGAGTGGCGTGCTTGCTCGTCGCTTTGGTGGTGCAGTGCTGTTGGACCATACTCGACCCTCCTGGGCTGAACTTTAGGTAGAGTATCTATTGTGACAGCTCAGTATTAGCTATACGCTCTGTCACAAGCGGAGCGGGTGCGGGCGCGACAGCGGCGAGCGTTCTTTGGGCCGGATCGGCGTGCTTGCTCGTCGCTTTGGTGGTGCAGTGCTGTCGGACCATACTCGACCCTCCTGGGCTGGACTTTAGGTAGAGTGTCTATTGTGACAGAAGCTCAGTAAGTATAACTATACGCTCTGCGCGAGAAAATAAATCATAAGCGGAACGGGCGCGGACGCGACAGCCGAGTGCGTTCTTTGGCATGCTCACTTCTAGACTCGATTTTCGGTAGAGTATCTATTTCGTGTGGTGTCGGATTAACAATAACACCTCTACATTTCTGCCGTGGATGTCGTAAAAGGTGACTAAAGGTAGGTTAAGTATATTTTAGGCCAGAGGCTTCCAACCCGTCACTATTATACCTGCTTACTTAAAACCTGAAAAAATATGCTTGAAATAGCCATGGATCGTGAAATAGTCATAGTTTCGACTATGTACCGTTTCGCGCGCTCTGCCTACCTCATTTGAGAATGCAGGCGAGATGTATGTATGTATCTATTCCAACAGACGCTCAGTCTTTGCAATACGCTCTGCGTGACGAAGTTATAAGCGGAGCGACAGCGGGCGCGAGTTCGACAGCGGGGAGCGCCTTTTCGTCTTCCCTTTTTTATTGTGGGGATAATTAACAGTGGCAGTGTTATAGAACCACACTCAACCAATGCGGGCTGGATTATCGGAAAAGCAGTCTATTGTCTTCCTGATTACAAGGTTAAGGTGCTGGCCATTAGTGAAGCGGAAGCGGGCGCGGATTCAATAGCGGTTAGCGTGTTTTGGCCTAGTAAAGGCAGCTATCGCTTATTTCTACTTCCAATTTGAATAAATATTATAAGACTGTATTTTTAAAGTGAAAATGCTACGTTACCGAAAAATATACCTATCACCAAATGAGTTGTTGTCTTGTATCGCACGTCTATAATGCGTGGGTAGAGCCAAGATTTTGGGTATGTTAGGTAAACGTCCCCGTACTCGACACTGACCCAATACTTGTCACTTGCAACCTTATGTCATATTAAGACAGGTGACAGAAGGGTGTCATCTACTGGGAGTTGAGGCGTCAAGCATTGGTACTTTTACCTAGAGGTTATGTAAGATCTGCTTAATGTTGTTAATGTTGTTTTGGATAGCTTCGTGTGCGGGGTATGGTTAGTAATTGGTTTTAAATTGTAATTACTAAACAATTTCATCACTTTTGAGTAGCTCTGTGAGAGAAAGCCTTAGGCCGGGGTCGTTTTCACCCGCCGCCCGCGGCCGACAACGGCCCGACGCCCGCGGCGTCTGAATGGTATCTTCGGGAATGCTAGGGAGTGGTACGTTTTCGAAAAGGTACATAGGTACATACCTGAAAATGACTACGGCCTAAGTGTTACCAACATAGATTATCATTTTAAAAGCTCGATCTAACCATCCATTCATCCGCAGCGAATTCGACGAAGAATCCCGCCCCTCCCCCCGCGACCTGGTAGTCATCGCATGCGTGCAGACAGCGCTGGAGGGCGCGACGCTGCTCAGCGCGGCGGTGTGCGCGCGCATCGACCGCGCCTGACGCGAGCCGCCGGCGCGCCGCCGCGCCGCGCCCGCGCCGCCGCCCGCGCCGCCGCAGGGCGCCGGACGAGTCGCCTGGCTCATATAAAGGCCTACGCTAGGAGCAGCGAGTCCTCGACGAGTGAAGTTTCAATGTTCAGACACTTTTAGTTACTAAAATAACCGCCACTCGACTAAAATATTAGTGTACGCGCCTGACACGAGCCGCTGGCGCGTTGGCAAAGTCATGTAAAGCCTGCACTAGGACTAGCGAGTTCGAGACGAGCGAAGTTTCATTGTTCAGACACATTTAGTTACTAAAATACCTTCAACTCGACTAAAATACTAGCTTACGCGCCTGACGCGAGCCGCTGGCGCGCTGGCAAAGTCATGTAAAGCCTGCACTAGGACTAGCGAGTTCGGGACGAGCGAAGTTTCATTGTTCAGATACGTTTAGTTACTAAAATATCCACAGTTCCACTAAAACACTAGCCTAGTACGAACTAAGCGTCAGCGCTACCAGTATGAACAGTCCGTGACGCGTGCAGACAGCGCTGGAGGGCGCGACGCTGCTCAGCGCGGCGGTGTGCGCGCGCATCGACCGCGCCTGACGCGAGCCGCCGGCGCGCCGCCGCGCCGCGCCCGCGCCGCCGCCCGCGCCGCCGCAGGGCGCGGGACGAGTCGCCTGGCTCATATAAGGGCCTATCTTAGTGTCACCAGCCACTGCAAGGGATTTTTGGGTCCCTCCTAATTAAGAAAAAAAGCTAAGACACAATATAAATATTTATTCATGGAAAAGAAACTTGAAGATACGTTATTTACATACAAAATATTGGGTTTCACAAACAATTGCGCATTGACTATACCCTATAATAATACAGAATTATAATAACACCCTGTAAAAAAATAAACAAGCCAAAAATAATTATTGATAGAAGTCCAACAAAGACAGTAAAAAAAACAAGTATCGCGTCTCAGTGCTTCAGAAACGAATTAAAATAATTGTATTACACTTTGATAACATCACAAGCGCATGCCCTGGAGAACAATGTGTAATGTAATAAACTGCTTTAGTGCAGTACGTGATAGTCTTTAGAAACGTCGTATTAGGTTTATTAGCCGTCTTCAATGAAATAGCGGTGAAATACAATATAACATTTTTATTTAGTGGGCAATGTTGTAACTCTAGCCCTTTTAAAGTAGCACTTTTACTATGGTGTCACTCTTTAACATGTCAGAATAACACAAAGCTGTGCTTCATTAAAAAACCACATTATTGTGACACAGTTCAACAGGGCTTCATATGACAAGTCAGAAAACATTATTTTCCTACGTGTTGAATGATATCATTAAACACATTTTCGTCTTGTCTTATTGTAGTCTGTAACAAGTAAATACTTTCTGAGGCACAGCCGCCTTAGCACGATACAGTAGAGATACACGCGAGATAGACGTCAGAAAGTGACAGGCAGTCTATCCCGCGCACGAGGTGACTAGAGCGTGTTGCCGTGCTTAGCCTACAGGACTTCTCTCAACATGAGAGGGCTCGAACTGTAGTTCCTTCGTGGGCCCAATGCTGAGTGGGAACTACACACACAACAATGAATTGCTTTGTCGCTGCGTGCAAGTTTCCTCGATGTTTTTCGTGGTAACGAAACCAAATAACTCGTATATTTACATTTGAAATTCAATTTCGTACATAAATTCCGAAAAATTCAAAAGTTAAGCCTGGGACTCAAACCCACGACCCTCTGCATAGGGGGAGGCCAATTGTCAAACCTCTAGGCTGCCACTGATTCTTAACACAAACAGAGTATTACTTGTGTAATATGGTTATAAGCGATTTCGTGACTTCAAAATTATCTATAAATTTTGTTTGCCGATCGTAAATGTGCTAATAGCATTGTACCGACTCAAAACTGTAAATAGAATTAAATGGTAAAAAAAATAACGCCTACATTTGTTATGTTGATGTAAACAAACCTTGTCTAAGTCTTGCGTGTAAATCATGGAATAAACAACACTTGTAAATAAATTAATCTGTACAGTTTAAAATTAAATCGTAGATATACTTTTAGGATAAATCTGTTACCAAATGTAATTAGGTTAAAGAGTAAGTGTAGTGTTAATTTAACTTCTAGATTTGACCTTATTATAACGATTAATGAGTCTATAATTTCAGTAACAAATGTACATAAGAATAAACTATCCTAGTAAGTTGTATTTTCGTAAATAAATAGATTGACTCGAGTCCTCTTGTTTCATTTTATAAATTAAGGTAAATGTCATATCAAAGCTATTGTAGTTTTTAATTTTAACTGAAATAAAAATGGAACTGTCAGTGTCAGTTGATAGTACATTAATTAAGTTAAAAAGTACAGTTAGGAGCAGAGCTATCGCCAAAAAAACTTGATTTCGAATAAAACTCATACTGTTCACCCATTTTAAAGAAATTGTACCCCAGACAGACACAAAGTAGTAGCTCTTACTACACCACTGAGGTATCGGTTTCCAATTAATTTCAATATTATTAAAGAGATCTCAAAACGTCTGGCGGATACAACTTTAGACCGAAGAGCTGGCAGCTTTCTCGCTCAACGCACCATTGCGATACAGCGAGGAAACGCTGCCAGCATCTTTGGGACCATACCTCTGAGCTGTCCTTTTTCAAATTCGGTATAGTTTTTTTTATAATTAACTGCAATAATTAAAGCAAACCTGATGATAAAAACGTTCATAATCAAATTCTCTATTTATCTAGCATCATCAATCAAAATTAATTTCTCTTTTATTGAAAAGGGGTACCTACTCTCCATTATTTCATTCTTCCAGCTATTTAATCCTATTGTAATTTTAGAAGATTTTTGATTCTTTTGATGAGCTTTTGGCTTTATTGTTTCAAATCCCCACTTTGTCTTCACATTTTCGTAGCAAAATAATTATGCTTAAAAGAATTGCGAAAATGACTATATACCTTAGCAATGACGAAGCATCGAAGAAGCTACAATTTGTATTCCGAGTCAGGAGTTCTCAACTATTAATAGTCTGGCGCAAGGTATTAAAGGTTCTGAACTTCTGGACTCCTACATTCCCGAGCTTACGGAGCGACCCGCGGTTGCTAATACCTGCCTAAGTCAGGTTGTCCCAACTAAGTTTCAAGAAAGTATTTGGGGCTAGCTTTTACCCGACTTCGCGTAAAATACCGCTATCACTCAAAATTCAAAGTTAAAAACTTTATTTATGCAAATAAACTCGTAAAAGCACTTTTGCTAAATGCGCCAAGAGCGCGAAGCATAAAAAAAAAAAGCACTTTTATACGTTATTTTCGAGTCTACCCTACACCGCAAGAAACTTGGCAGTGTCATTTAAATAAAATGTAAAAAAATCTAGTAAAAGAAACACAAACTGTTCGAACTAACTACCCCAATAGGTAGGTACAGTCAAGGAAATTGATTACTGTGCCACTTTGTACCTTTTCACAAGAAATGTCACTGTGACATACCATACTTTCTAATAATCAAAGCAATATGAAACTCACTATGAAAAGGTTCAAAGTGACACAGGTATCAATTTCCTGAACACACATAGATCAAGCTTGTACTTCCAAATGGGGTAGGTTATTTTATTATAGGTAGATGTGATATGCCGGGTGGTGCCGGGTTAGAATAGCACCTCCCCCTTTCTTCCCGTGGGTGTCGTAAGAGTCGACTTTGGGAAAGGGTTAGTGTATTGTGGGCGATGGGCTAGCAACCTGTCACTGCAATATCACGTTTAACCATCTGGATACCCTGAAATTGCTAGACGAGGCACTGAATTTTTGAATTCATGTGCTCTGCCTACCCCTCTTGGGAATACAGGCGTGATGTATGTATGTATGTATGTATGTGATATAATGAGTGATAAGATACCACCACCGCACGATGTATGTCAGGCTCTTTCCCTCCGTGCTTGCACTGCTTTGCGGCAGCTAAAGAAGATAAGATGAAATTATGGCATTTTGAGTCAAAATTTCGGGGGTTCCACACAATTTATTTTCACCTTTAATTTAATACTAATTTCATAAAATAACCAACCCTTTATTACAGGCATTAAGTAAAGCGTCTCCATAAACTTATATTTAACGAAGATTGATCTCTATGACTACGAGGTACGGTTGAATTTCGGAATTGCGAAAATTCGTGCAAATATGTTTTCATTGACGGTGTTGTTTTATTGCAGTCATTAACGCGGGCTCTGGTGGTTTGGGATTGGCAATTTGAACTTTGGTGGGTTGAGATAAGGATGGAATTGCGTCGCTGGGGCGAAAGGTCACAACATTTTAATCGTTCATGAAAAATACTGACGTGATCGTATGATATTATGTGGTCGGAATTGTAATGAATCGCTGGTTTGACGAGATGTACCGCAAAATGGGGTGTGCAAAGATTGAAATGAAGTGAAATGAATTATAAAATTAAATCAAATTAAATTAAATGCGGAATAATTAAATAGCCGTGAAAGCTTGGCGGTTTTAAAGGTTAGTTTTCTTCAAAATAGTTTTTCTGCTTTAAGCCATTGGAATAGTTAGATTTTGAAAATATTTTGGAGCAACTTTATTGCTGTGTTTATTTTTGTAATTATTAATCGCTCGGGGTATCGAGTATTAAATTTATATCACTAACATTTATTTAAAAAAAGTTTAGATAAGTATGCGAGGGCAGTAAAGTTGTTAGGTTATAAGTTGGGAGATTAGGAACGCTACAGGAGTGAATTAGTTTCCAAATAATATAAACATACATACATATTCTCACGCCTGTATTCCCAAGAGGGGTGGGCAGAGCTCATGAATCCAAAAATCTAGTGCCACGTTTAGCAATTTCAGAGTAACTAGATAGTCAAAATACAGATAAAATAAACGTAACGTATAACGTTATTACAAAATGGATCTATAGCTAACCTATTCATAATCCTGAAATGTCAAACAATTTACCTAACTCACCTTTGTATGACACATGTCTATCCCCAACTATGAAGTGAATGGGGATAATATGTCTTATGATATCTTGTATTTCATATTTATGTTCAAAATTTTTAAATAGAACTATTTAAAGCCTATAAAGTACAAACGACTGAAAGTAATGGTTTCATAAAATGTGAAGATAAAATTTTATTTACATTTGGATACCAGTTTTATCCCTACTGACCCCGCTTTACAGTGACTACCGACCGTGAGTGAAATACCGACGTGATCCTGTTTAATTATGCTTTCCAAATTATAATGAATCGTTCGATGGTTTGGCATTACGGAGATCTTTGATATTTACACATAGAAAAGTGGACTGGTAGATAGAGTCTCTAAAAACTAGCTTGGTTGCAATCCCTATGTGCAACTTATTTTTTTTTTTAATTTTTATTTAATTTCACGTTTTAGCTGTAAAGATGTTTGTAATCAAATCTTGCGAAATAAAATTTGATTCATTTCCTAGATACCGATTGACCGGAAATTTGCACATAATCTTTTATCAATTTATACACATACATACCATATTCTCACGCCTGTATTCCCAAGAGGGGTAGGCAGAGCACATGAATTCAAAAATCCAGTGCCACGTTTAGCAATATTAGGGTAACCAGATGATCAAACATGATAATGCAGTGACAGGTTACTAGCGCATCGCCCACAATACACTAACCCTTTCCCAGAGTCGACTCTTACGACACCCACGGGAAGAAAGAGGGAGGTGCTATTCTAACCCGGCACCACACGGGCACAATTTATGTAGGTTCAAAATTAAATTTTATGTCACTTTAAACATAAAACTACAGTGAAACTCACTCATAGTGAAATAAAACGGGTACCTATATCATATCTTTTCATCAAGATTAACTACTCACAGAGTGGACATCTATAAGTCGTAGTGTCGCGTTGCTCCCAACAATGACTCACGAATTACCCCAAAACACAAGCTTATCTCCCTGAAAATACGCCTTATATCCATTTTACTCCACTATAGTAACTCGAAATCTTGTAAAGATTCCGTGTTCCCTTCAACAAAAGAACCGTCAAAACAAATTTAACTACAACATATACAAAGGTTAGCATGTGTTCCTCTAAGCTCTCTCCGTGATTCTGTTATCCGCCTTCACACCCAAAACCCTTCAAAAGCTTTCCCGACAACGCAAACACCTGAAAGCCTCTCATCTCTAGCTCTTTGATCTGAAAACATATCGCGAGGTAAATCTTTAACAAAATCTCACCTGTCTCTAAATAAATTCTTGCTCGATCAAATTCTCTCTTCATTATTGCTTAAAATACTTCGTAATTTAGTTAAATTGACGTACAGTTCCCGAGGAGTTAGAAGGATTTTTTTTGCATATTTTTAGATAGGCAGAGCACACAAAATGCTATAGTCAAAGCCATTACTAGTTCACATTCGAAAACCCACGAGCCCACAACTGTTTCAAAATCGATAGCTACTTCTAGCTTATTTTCTAAGTTTTAAGTCAAGCTACAATAGTGACAGGTTGCTAGACTGTCCCCTAAAATATACATACATACATACATATTCTCACGCCTGTATTCCCATGAGGGGTAGGCAGAGCACATGGATTCAAAAATCCAGTGCCACGTCTAGCAAATTCAGGGTAACCAGATGGTTAAACGTGATATTGCGGTGACAGGTTGCTAGCCCATCGCCCACAATACCCTAAAATATACCTTAACCTATTTCCTTAGTCGCCTCTTACGACGTCCACAGAAAAAATGGAGAGATGTTTATCAAAGCCACCACATGTCATGGCTAACTGAAAACGTGACAAATCATTATGCTAAAGGCTACGTAAAATGAATTCATTTCACGAATTCCGTGTGCTCTGCTTACCCCATTTGGGAATACTGGCGTGGTGTAACTTTTAAACTCGAGTTATATTCGGCACACAACTTGGCACGACATACCGAATACGAGAACTTCTCTTGTTAACACTACTTGATGAAAATAGCTGCAACTGGCAGTGAATTTTGGTATTGGTATTTGTTATCTCTTGTTTTACGTTTGTGTTTTTAGGGTTCCGTATCTAAAGGGTAAAAACTGGACCCTATTACTGAGACTTCGCTGTCTATCTGTCTGTCCGTCTGCCACCAGGCTGTATCTCACGAACCGTGACAGCTAGAGAGTTGATTTTTTACAGATGATGTATTTCTTTTGCCGCTATAACAACAAATACTAAAATCAAAATAATAAGAATAATTTTAAGGGGGCTCCCATACAAAAACGTGTTTTTTTGCTGATTTTGGTACGGAACCCTTCGTGCGCGAGTCCGACTCGCCCTTAGCTGTTTTTTTTTTGTTACTTTTTGAATTTTTAGGGTTCGTACCCAAAAGGTAAACACGGGAGTCTGTTTCTGATTCCTCGCTGTCCGTCCGTCCGTCCGTCTGCCACCAGGCTGTATCTCACAAACTGTGTCAGCTAGACTATTGAGATTTTCACAGATTACTCTATTGCCACTAGAACAACTAATTAATACTAGAAATGAAATAAGTCAATAATTCAACAATTAACAATTGGTGTTTTTGGGTCGACGTACTTAAATAGCAGAAACAAGACACTTGAAATATACACAGAATATTTATTTTTGTATATCTACTTTAAAAGTAGATAACCAAATTAAAATAAATTAAGTGTTCAAGGAGGACTCCCGTACGAAAAACGTGATATTTTTTGCAGGTTTTTTTCTCGTCCCTCTGCAAAGGCTATGCAGCATGTGACACTGTTCAAAACCAGCGCTGTCAGCCTCCATGAAAGCGCAGCATTTGCTGAGATTGTTCTCTTTGCCACAGGCTTATGCTTACTAACTGGTAAGACTCGTACTTATTGGTTTTTAAACTGATCAATGTTACCTGCGTGGTGCCGGGTTAGAATAGCACCTCCCCCTTTCTTCCCGTGGGTGTCGTAAGTGTCCACTCTGGGAAAGGGTTAGTGTAATGTAGGCGATGGGCTAGCAACCTGTCACTGCAATATCACATTTAACCATCTGATTCCCTGAAATTTCTAAACGTGACACTGGATTTATTAATTAATGTGCTTTGTCTACCCCTCTTGGGAATACAGATGTGAAAATGTGTATGTATGCGTAAAATGTTCAACTACGTTTCTTTAACGTTTTTGTAACTTATGTTATTTCTGTGGCAAATAAAATATGTGTATAATATGTGTCACGCGATTTCCTAGTTTGTTATCTACACTGCCCTTACCTTGCCTGACGTGAAAACAGTATGCAGCCACCAACCCTGTAAATGTTACCCATGACAAAGTACCTCTCGTGTGAATACGCATTACCAGGAGAGCAGCAACGTGACACGCAATAAGCTTCCAATGTAACCACAATTAATAATCGTAATTAATCCCGAGGTTTAATTACCAAGGGTGATTAAATTGATTAAGATTGACGCTTATTTTTAATTGGAGAAGCCTGCGAAGAACGGCCGATGTCGCAAGCCTTAGAGTTAATTAAAGAAACAAATTAGTAAGCGTTATTGGGAAGATGATTTCGGTGATTGCAGCGGGAGATTGTTGGAATTCTTTTTTTTTTGACAAGGTTCTGAAGTCGAGTTTAGCTCGACATGGTCCAAGCCCTTCTAGCTAGTCCGTAGCCCTTCATCTAAGGAATGCGGACTGCGTACCACCACACTGTTCTCGCGACTGCTAGTGCTCATCGAAACTAATACCGGCACACGACTACGTACCCTTGTTTTGTTTTGTTTCGGTAATTGATGTTACAAATTATCTTGACCATTTCATGAAGTAATTGAACAATCACTAGCATTAACATCTGCCACGCTGGAGCGTGCAAAAACATCTGACACATCCTACTGCCCCTAGTAATAGAGCCGTATCAGATATTTGTGCTGCCTTATTTTGTCAGATAAGGTCATTGATTTAATATACCCATATTACATCTATGGATAAGGTAAACGTCCCTGTGCTCGACACTGACCTAATACTTGGCACTTGCAACCTTATGTCATAGTAACACTGGTGACAGATGGGTGTCATCTATTGGGCGTTGAGGCGTCGAGCATTGGTACTTTTACCTTATAGAAATAGAAATAGAAAAAACTTTATTGTAAAACCGTGTAACATAGATGTTTACATAAAAGCATTAGCACCAACGGTTACCCACATGAAATGTGACCACTTCATGAAATTCTCGATCATTTCATAACATGGACGAATCTGAGATAAGGCCACGACATTTATACGACGTTTACTGTGAATAGATTCTACAGTGGATCAGGAATCAATTGCATCGATAGTACCTACATCTTATGGAGAAATTCGTGATCAATGAATCGACAGCAAAATTTTCCTATAGGTATTTCTCCAATTTGTTCTTCAAAATCCATATCATCGAAACACAAGTGACATTTCACAGCAGTCGACGCCATTTTGTTTGCTTATCGAGTTTCCCTTTTTGTGTTTTCTAATAATACTCATTAGCTC
The DNA here is from genome assembly GCA_005406045.1 of Adoxophyes honmai. Classification (NCBI taxonomy): domain Eukaryota; kingdom Metazoa; phylum Arthropoda; class Insecta; order Lepidoptera; family Tortricidae; genus Adoxophyes; species Adoxophyes honmai. Next base: position 6,609 of record BHDV01031742.1, on the reverse strand, counting down.
TACACGAAAAATACACAACATGAAAAAACATACAACGTTCGCCTTTGTGTATCATTTTTAGGGTTCCGTAGCCAAATGGCAAAAAACGGAACCCTTATAGATTCGTCATGTCTGTCCGTCTGTCCGTCTGTCC
>BHDV01031675.1:265454-278260 GCA_005406045.1 Adoxophyes honmai | reverse complement strand
TGTGAGCGGCCAATTATGCAGCATGGAGGTTTGCCATGTTACAAACTGCCAAGTCAAGTATAGAATAATTGAACTAATGGCATATTAAATAGGCTATGCCGCAGCCGGTTACCGACTTGACACTTATTCTGGATGGGGTATGGCCCAACCAAAAGAAAATGTAGTCGTCTGTCATACACTCAAACACACATACAGAAACACAACTAAATTAAACTGCGCTTGAATGTACGCTTACACATGTTGATTTTAGGCAAATTTACGCATCCCTAAGATAGCGATGGGTCGATAATTATTTGGATCAGTTTTATCATTTTTCTTATGGATCGGTTTTATTATGGCTTTTTTTAAAGATCTGGGTAAACACTCTCATTAAGGCCGGCCACATACATTCGGAATTTTTACATTTGGAATCTCGAATTGGACTGACCGAACGCAGTCAATCCATACAAAATCAATGGACCGCCACACACATTCGGAAAAATTCCGTTCGGGATTCCGAACGGAAAGCTTCAGAATGTGTGCGCGGTCCATAGATTTTGTATGGATTGAATGCGTTCGATTTTCCGATTCGGGATTCCGAACGGAAAAATTCCGAATGTATGTGGCCGGCCTAAAGGATTGGTTGACCAGAATTGTAAATGGTAGGTAAAGCTAGTTCATCGGCGCATTGTCTTATTAGAGATGGTGGAAGTTCATCAATGCCGTGGTTGTTTTTGTTTTTTAGAGTCTTAATAATATTATATTTATGAATTTCGTTGTAAGTGGCGGGCGTAAGGAAAGCGTTGGCAATTACTTCAGGGTCAGAAGATATAATGTTGTTAATTTTCGTCTTCATATTTTTCTTATCACTTTTTTTTTATTACTACGTTTTTTTTTTTATTGTTTTATAATATTCCACATAGTATTGTATTGTATTGTATGACTCTTTATTGCACATAAAACGATTACATAGAACAACAAAACAGAAAAACAATGAAACTTACGTACAAAGGCGAACTTATCCCCGAGGGGATCTCTACCAGTTAACCTTCGGGCGATTGACAGGAAAATTGGAACGAGCAGACATACAAACAAAATAAGAGAAGAAAGAAAACGAGATAAAACCTAAAACTACTATAAACAGACAATTATAAATAAATATATCTCATACATAAACAATACATCCTAATACAAACATATCACTATTATAAACTAATACATAACATCCCATATTATAACATACAATAAATAGATAGGACACATAACAACCATAATTTATGACGATTTGTCAAGCCAGTAGGTACTCCTCCAAACGTCTCCTCAAAGTTGCCACAGTCTGCGATTGTCGAATGTCAATGGCGAAGGTCAATTTGGATATGGAGATCGAGAAAAGCGAGGGAAAGATTGCTACTCGACCGTAGTCGGTTCCCAGAACCGGAGGCCAAGTAACTAAATCTTTCGGCGAGGTAGGAAGGGGATTGAGGCTTAAAAAGAACATTAAAAAGTAACGACAGGACATGAACGTTACGACGGTTACGTATTGGTAGCCATTTGAGCTGAGCGCGAAAAGCGGACACGTGGTCATATTTCCGCAATCCAAATATGTAGCGAATGCAAACATTCTGGAGTGTAGTTTTCACTTTATTACTAGATTTATTTATTTTATTTATATACTGTAGTTTTTGTGCTGTCGTTATTGTTTTCTTTAGAATTTTTGTGTATTTTTTATAGTATTATGTGTCAGTGTAATATTATTTGATTTAAATGCCAATATTTTTATTTTTTTCTTATTTTTGCATGGAAGCTTTATTCCGGCCGTTAGCCAATTTTTCTTGTAATATTTTTGAGCTTTATTTGTTTTATAGGTATACATTCACTAAATATGTCCAATAATTTGTTACTAAATAGTTCATAGTTGGCATTTACGTTTTGATTTTGTTTTAGAATTTCATTCCAATCTGTTGAATTAAGATATCTTTTGAATGTTTTTATGTTTGAATGTTCTTAACATGGAGTGTGTCCCGACAGAAGCTGTTAGGGAAATAATTTTTCGACAACTAATATCGTTTTTGAACGTAGGATGTTTTTTTATCTATTTTATCTGAATTTGGTTGTGTTGCTGCCAAAATGTTTTATAAGTGCATTTTAAGTTTTAAAGTTTAAGTGTACTATCGAACCAACTGATTAGTGACCCACCGCAGAACGTTGTCACAAGAAACGTCATACACATTTCCTTTGTCAATCAATGCAATGTCACTATGACGTTCACTGCGAATAGGTTCTATGGTGGGTTACTAATCAATTGGTTCGATGGTACCTAGTTAGTTTGTTTCTGTATTATTTTTGTTTTTGTTTTTGTTTAAGTTTTGTTTTGACGGGGCTGGCATATTATATGTTTTAATGAATAAAGCCCCAAAATAATTAATTAAGAATTAAGAATATGCATTATACTAAAAATACATACACATACATACATATTCTCACGTCTGTATTCCCAAGAGGGGTAGGCAGAGCACATGAATTCAAAAATCCAGTGCCACGGTTAGCAATTTCAGGGTATCAGATGGTAAACGTGATATTACAGTGACAGGTTGCCAGCCCGTCGCCCACAATACACTAACTAACCCTTTCCCAGAGTCGACTCTTACGACACCCACGGGAAGAAAGGGGTGGTGCTATTCTAACCCACACGGGATGGATAGAAAATAATTGATATATCTAATGACAGTTATACGAAATAGAAGTACATAAATACATATAATCACGCCTTTGTTCCCAAATGGGGTAGGCAGAGTACCTACACGAAACGTGAAATGGGCATAACCATGATTATGACTATTTCCCGCTTCGCAGCCACTTTTAGCATCATTTTGGGTTTGAAAGCAGATGTAAGAGGTATTATAACAGTGAAAGGTTGCTGTTATTATATTATATTATCAAAAACCATTATAAATAGAAGTAAATATTTTAAAATTATGCCAGTCGTTTATTAATTAAAATAAGTGATTACATATATTATATATCCTTTGAAATTATATCATATGAAAATATAAAAAAATATAAATACCATTCATTACACACCCGGGCGCTTCCCCTACCTCACGGGCGTACGGCGGGGGTGTCGCTCTTGGTCTGGCCTATCACCCCAAGCCAACCCGGTATAGGTGGTCCGGTATAGCCTTGGGAATCATCTAGGCACGCAAGCCCCCCCACCACGACAAGGTGGCGACACAGTCGGGGGGGGAGGTTAGGTTTGACCTAACCTAAGGGCTTCGAATGTCGAGGTTTGCGAAAATTAACATTTTATTATTTTTATTATTCTGACATAAACTAATCTATACATAAGTAACATTTCTTTATCAAATATTGCTTTAGTCGGTGCTGTAAGAATTCTAACCGGACCTTATCAAAATTAAAAAAAAGCAGGCAGAGGTTACGACCCTATCATAATCAACCTAACACATAATATATTTGGCCATAAATAAATCGTGATCGACTAGTTTAATGAGACAATTAAGACCCTTAATACGTTGTGTTAATTTTTATTATATTTAATTCCCTAACCAAAAGATCCCTAACCACAAAAAGGCCTATCAATAACTGCCAAGTCAAGTATAGAATAATTGAACTAATGGCATATTAAATAGGCTAAGCCGCAGCCGGTTACTGACTTAACACTTATTCTGGATGGGGTATGGCCCAACCAAAAGAAAATGTAGTCGTCTCTCATACACTCAAACACACATACAGAAACACAACTAAATTAACCGGGAAACGCTGCCAGCCTTTTGGGCACCATGCCACGGGGGCCCTTTTTAGATTTAATTTAGTTATTTTTATTATTAAGTATATTTATAGTCCGTTCTTTTTAGGTTTTAATTGTAAATAACATGTACATTTTTCATTATCCAATAAAATTAACCTATTTACGCTAACACACATGCAGATTTTAAGCAAATTTACGCATCCCTACGATCGAAAGCAACCGCGGAGTGTCCATGTCAAGAGATAGAGGTTAAAAGGGCGCTTCACCACCTAAGCGCATCCCTCCCACCTAGGGCGAAAGGCGCCTCCAGGTCCGGTGCAGAGCGATGGGTTCCCTTTCACCAGTTCGCGATGTAAGCAGCATCGCGAGGGGTTACTAGGTGCCAAGGTTGCAGAGCGGCTTCCCGGCAGCTGCCTAACTTCTTGTCCCTTTAAACTAATCCCTCCCAAAAGGGAACGAAGATGTGCGCGGCGGCCGTGGGACTCGCGGGCAGCACATGAAGAATGTGCGCGTCGATCGCGGGCAGCACATAAACAATGCTCGCGGCGTTCGCGGGCGTCACATAAAAAATGTGCGCGTCGGTAACGGGCAGCACATAAACAATGCTCGCGGCGTTTGCGGGCGGCACATAAAAAATGTGCGCGGCGGTCGCGGGCAGCACATAAACAATGCTCGCGGCGTTTGCGGGCGGCACATAAAAAATGTGCGCGGCGGTCGCGGGCGGCACATAAACAATGCTCGCGGCGTTTGCGGGCGGCACATAAAAAATATGCGCGGCGGTCGTGGGCGGCATGTAAAAAATGTGCGCGGTGGTCGCAAGCGGCACATAAAGAATGTGCGCGGTGGTCGCGAGCGGCACATAAAGAATGTGCGCGGTGGTCGTGGGCAGCACATCCAGGATGTACATAATATTCATTTCACATGATAAAAATATTCTGGTATTCGTAAATTGGTACGTATCCAGTAAAATAAGGCGTAATTATATGTCATTGTAATTGAACGGCCTGAAGTAGTTAGCTCAATTATTTATAAAATATATACATTTTGAACAGGAACACTTATTCTGGATGGGGTAAGGCCCACCTTAAAGAAAATGTAGTCGTCTCTCATACACTCACTAAAAACACATCCGGAAACACAAGTTAATTAAACTACACTTACACACATGCACATTTTAAGCAAATTTACGCATCCCTCCCAAAAGGGAACGAAGAATGTGCGCGGCGGTCGTGGGACTCGCGGGCAGTACATAAAGCATGTACGCGGCGGTCGCGAGCGGCATATAAAGTACGTGCGCGGCGATTGCGGGCGGCACATAAAGAATGTGTGCGGTGGTTGTGGGCAACACATCCGGGATGTAATAAATATTCATTAAACATGATAAAAATATTCTAGTATTCCTAAATTGGTACGTATCCAGTAAAATTAACCGTAATTATATGTAATTGTAATTGAACGGCCTGAAATAAGTTGCTCAATTATTTTAAAATACTTAATAAATTTTGAACTGGAACACTTATTCTGAATGGGGTAAGGCCCAAACAAAAGAAAATGTAGCCGTCCCTCATACACTCACTTAAAACACACATCCGGAAACAAAACTATATTAATCTACGTGAGTACACATGCAGATTTTAAGTAAATTTACGCATCTCTACAATCGGAAAGCAAGCGCGGAGTGTCCGTGTCAAGAGATAGAGGTTAAAACAGCGCTTCCCCACCTAACCGCATCCCTCCCACCTAGGACGCAAGGCGCCTCCAAGTCCGGTGCAGAGCGACGGGTTACCTTTCGCCAGCTCGCGACGCAATCCCTTCATCGCGAGGGGTTACTAGGCGCTGAGGTTGCAGAGCGGCTTCCCGGCAGCTACCAAGCGTCCCGTCCCCACTAAGCCCAAAGATGCCCTCCCACCCAACAGGTTTTTAGACGCCTCCGGGTCCGGTACAGAGCGACGGATTTTCTTTCGCCAGCTCGCGATGTGAGCAGCATAGCGAGGGGTTATTAGGTGGTGAAGTTGCAGAGCGGCTTTCCGGCAGCTGCCTAACTTCCTATTCCTCCTAAACATAATCCCTCCCAAAAGGAAACTAAGATGTGCGCGACGGTCATGGGACTCGCGGGCAGCACATCCGGGAGGTGCGCGGCGGTCGCGGGCGGCACATCATCTGAAAGTTCTCCACATAACATATATATAAATTGCAGCTTTTATACTATACTGTAAGTTGGTTACGTCAGACTTTGATGTGTCTGGGAACATAAAGTAACTACTGAAACTGTCATGCAATTGAAAAAAACATCATTTGAAAGTTCTCCACATAATATATATAAATTGCAGCTTACCGTACTGTACTATCCTCCTGACGACCGGCGTCAAATTATGTGTAGTTCAAAACTGACTCTTAATGTCAAAAGACGAAAGTTACAAATTACTTTCATTTTATGTACTATGTATAGGAAGCAGGTCGTCAGGAGGCTATACCGTAAGTCTGGTTACTTTTTTATTTAGTAGTGTCTGGCTTTCGGCAAGGTGACTTTTTGGATTACTACGAGTAAAATATGTAAAAACTGAGTTTTAAACTAGAACCAATTTAACACACCTTTATTACCTGATATCTGGGAAAGCCACTGCAACCCATGTTTCATAGTCGGAGACCGTTTTTACCTGTGTTGGGGACATAATATTGAGAAACTTATAGCTTTTATACTTTAACGAAGGTCTGGGGGCCATTCATAGACACACACAAACACACACAGACATTCACAGACACAACAGACACAAAGAAACATACAGAAACTCACAGACACAACTGACACTCACAGCAACAACAGACACACACAAACACACAACAGACACACACAAACACACAGACACTCACAGACACAACAGACACACAAAGATGCTCAGAGACACAACAGACAGACACACACACACGCAAAGACACACACAGACACTCACGGACACAAACACTAACAGACGCACACAGACACACACAAACACACACAGATACTCACAGACACTCACATACACAACAGATACACACAGACACTCACAGACACAACAGACACCTACAGACACAACAAAAACACACAGACACACAGAGACACTCACAGATACAATAGACACACAACAGAACCAACAGACACACATAAACACACATATACAGACACAACACTCACAGACACAACAGACAAACACAAACACTCAAAAATACAACAGACACTCACAGCCACAACAGACCCTTTATACGATGTATTATTTTTCATTATATTTAGTACCCTAACCAAAAGATCCCCAACCACAAAAAGGCCTTTCAATAACTGCCAAGTCAAGTAATGAATAATTGGACTAATGGCATATTAAATAGGCTATGCCGCACCCTGTTACCGACTTGACACTTATTCTGGATGGGGTATGGCCCAACTAAAAGAAAATGCCGACTCTAATACACTCAAACACACATACAGAAAAAAAACTAAATTTATTTACGCTTACACACATGCAGATTTTAAGCAAATTTACGCATACTTACGATCGAAAGCAGCGGCGGAGTATCCGTGTCAAGAAATAGAGGTTAAAAGAGCGCTTCCTCACCTAACCGCATCCCTCCCACCTAGGACGCAAGGCGCCTCCAGGTCCGGTGCAGAGCGACGTGTTACCTTTCGCCAGCTCGCGACGCGATCCCTTCATCGCGAGGGGTCACCAGGCGCCGAGGTTACCGAGCGGCTTCCCGGCAGCTACCAAGCGTCCTGTCCCCACTAAGCCCAAAGATCTCCTCTCACCCCACAGGTAGTTAGACGCCTCCAGGTCCGGTGCAGAGCGACGGATTACCTTTCGCCAGCTCGCGATGTAAGCAGCATCGCGAGAGGTTACTAGGTGCCGAGTTTGCTGAGCGGCTTCCCGGCAGCTGCCTAACTTCTTGTCCCTTTAAACATAATCCCACCCAAATGGGCACAAAGATGTGCGTGTCGGTCGCGAGCAGCACAAAGAATGTGCGCGGTGGTCGCGGGAAGCACATAAATCGACGTGTCCGAAGAACAAAGTTCGATGTGACTTTCGAACGAAAATGAGATAAATACATAATTTTAATGTACAGACCACGCTCTACACGCATAACTGTTTAATTTTTTTATACCTCTTTTGGTTCCGGAGATATGCGATCGAATAACGTCCGTTCTACTAATCGCTCCGTGAAACATCGTCCGGTGTTCGATTGAGACCCCACGGGGCGCGCGGGCGGCGCGCGCGCTCGCGTCCAATCTTCACTTCGGCTCTTGTCGCATGGAAAGTGGCTCTGTTTACGCTTCACGCCTTCAAATATGGTTACGACATATCGATTTTGATCTTTTATATTGCTATTTAAACTTTAATTATCATAGATCTAAAATGTCGAGATCTAGTAATATTTTTACGTACTTAAAATGATTTAAGCTCAACTTAAGCTAAAGCCCCAATTCCAATTATTCCTTTAATTACTGCGTAGAAAAGTGTAAATGTTGGCAAGTACCTTTTTATGTTACTATAACTTACAAAAAACATGATTTCTATAAATAATTTAAAAAATAGTTTCTTTCGTAGTGCTGGTGCAAAAATTAGCAACATCGTGTCCTATTACTACATAAGACGTTATTTGACGGAAGTTTTAGAATGTTTGTTTTATATTAAAATAAATAAAAATCTTATTCTCATTTTAATGTAAACGATCATATTGGATACTGAGATGAAATATTCCAATTTAAAAATTTGCAGTAATATGGTAACATGAGACGATTTTCAGTGACCCGTACAAAATATTTTAGCGTTTCATAATGATGTAAGACGTTATTCTGTGGAAATAATACTTTAATTTGAAGTCCTATGTTGACTTAGAACCTTTTAATTGGGACAAAATGTCAGTTGAGACGTTATTCAACTCAAAATATCCTAAATTAATCAATAAAATGTATGTTTTAATGCATTTAATTGCATATAATACCTATTGCTACGAACTGCATACGTATTTTTGTAAGTGGTGCTGTCTACAGTATTATTTTTATATTTTTCAGTTGTGAACGTAGAAGAACATGGAATATGTTCTCTATTGCCTCCTGGCGCTGAACAAATTAGTTAAAAATGATTAGGCATATGAGAAAAATGTTTCACACGATGATAACGGCTGTAATAACAGATCGATGTCTATCCAGGAAGTTGATTACAGCGAACTCGCGCTGTTTTTTTGGAGTCGAGTCCTAATTTTGAGTACTGACCTATGTTAGACATTGAAGAACTGGTTTCTGACGGTCGTCCTACTGCCTAGAACCAACAATTATCAAATCTAACACTAACTCCATTATTATCCGATGTTCAACCTGTAATAACAAATTTGGCTTGCATCATGATGGTAATTTTTTTCCTCTTACGCCTTCAATAATAGCCCTAGCTCTGGCTCACTAAGATGCGATATGGAATTAGAGATCAAAGTTGTAAACAAACGTGTTGCCATTGCAATAAAAGCAAACGCAATTAGGAAAACTTAAAATTCTATAATTACGCTAGATAAAAATGAGTACAACTAATTTATTAGCAGAATAAAACCGTGTGAACATATGTAAACATTTAAATGAACAAAGGAAATAGCACATCATTTTTAAAACGCAAATTTGATTATTTTATAATTATGGCACTGGCAATGGTTAGAAATTGTAAACATTTGGTCCGTATTTTTATTCGTATTCATATTGATATAATTAATTGTCCAGTAAAACTGATGAATCGATGAAATATTGTTCAATTTGCAATGGACGACACTTAAAAGATCGTGGGTAGACCGCTTTTCTACCTTCGCGCTTAGCGTCCATTTTATACATCATATAATTCGTTTTCTGACATCTGTCGTGATCTCGTGATCGAATGTGTTCCCTCCCGCTTATCCGTTCTGTTGTTGAGTTTTAGTTTGGTGTTAAGTTTTGTATTATTTCGTTATTTGTTTTTGTTTCATTGTTAAATTTGTGTTTGTCGTTCGTCTGGATCCATATGAACACAAGTATAATGTCGTATTTTCAAAAGATATCACATAATATGCAACGAATATTGCTATGAATCATTAAGCTAAAAGTAGTAAAAAAAATAATACAATAATATATAAATTAGTAACAAAACAGGTTTACTACCTCTGGAATGTCACTTTGACATTGACAGTTGTTTGTTTACAACTTTGATCTCTAATTCCATATCGCATCTTAACTGTTTGCAATATCATCATCCTAGAACTAAAAAAGCAAAAAAATAAATAAAAAGAGTGGTCGTATATCAAATGTAAATAATATATCTTGAAAATACGTAACTAAAAGAGGCAAAGCTACGATTGAAAAGTAAATTAGGTTCAACATGAAAATGCCGTTACAAGTGTCCGTATAAAATGTCTCATCAACAAAATATTGATACACAACCGTATATAACAATAGAAAAACAATAGATATACAACCATAAAAATTAAATTAAATAGTGACGAAATCCATGATGCAAAGTTTATGTAATAATGTGCGTGTAATAACTCTTATCATATTACACACGAAAACGCAGCCAAGAATTTTGCTTTCTGAGATAATAAATGGTTCTATAAACTTGATTTAAATCTGAATGAATATGATATCTTGATATGGGGGGTAGCACGTGAAATTCACAGGAAATGGGCTATTCTGGACCTTTAACATTGCCTTTAGCAAAATTGGCTGTCAGTCTCAAGTTACTTCGCCAGATTAACGTAACTTTTTTTAAATCTTTGCCCCACAACGTTTCTAATGTTATAATAATATTTTACGATTCCGTTGGTAGGTACCGGAATACCTAACCTACGTTTTAAAGTGTAAAACCGTTAAGGGTGTTTTAGAACTATTTTCTTGTTCAATGATAGTTCCCTCATCAAAACTTTGCCAAGTTTGATGTCAAGGTCTATAAAAAAATCTTGCAGAGTTATATGCTGTCGGCTTAGCACAGCAACATGTTCTACTCATCTCGCGCCCTAATTTTCCCTTTCCCTTTCCATCTTCTGACGTCTCTAATTAGACAGTGACAGGCCATAGTCTATCTCACACACATGTCTCTACTCGCGTCTAGCCGTGCTAGGCTGGCTGGTAGCTTATATACTCAGTTGCAAACGAGAGACTGTTTTAATATACATACAAACATAATATCACACCTACGTTCTCAAATCGCAAAGCAAACGAAACGCTACGTAGTTAAAACCATGACTGTATCATGTCTCGTAGCCACTTTTAGCATAATTTTAGGTTGAAACACTGATGAAAGAGGACAATAGTGTCTGTTTTAAGATTACTTATACTTATTAATACTAATAATGAGTACTTATGTAGGTTAGTGCCAAATTTACGTGAAACGATCCCTAATAATTTAATTATTGTGCTGTAATACGAGATGCCATCAATTTAAAAAAAAGTTTTCTTTTTGTTTTAAATTAATGATTTCTGTGAAATGTTATAGTTTTAATTTATTTAGTTATTGAATTAATTGCTACAAATATTAACGTGGCATTAAAATATTAACTATTTGTTATTATTTTCACGCAATGTCATTCACATAAGACTATGAAAATTACAAATACTTCCATAGTGTATCGTACTAATTTGTCATAGGACATGTAATTTATCAGAGATTTCCATAAAAAAAAGTCTTTTGTTACCAAAAGACATCAGTGACTCCATTTTAAAACGTCCCATGTTAAAATCGGACCCACTATTTCCCGAAATAATACCCTTATTAAGAATACTTACATCAGTATAGAATATAATCAATTCAAAGAATAAAATATCCAAAGCTGAAAATCCTATGTTTTTTACAATCGGCACAATACACGTTTGTATCTTCTACTGGCTGTACTGAAAATCGACTGTCTTGGACATAGGACTTTGTTCTTCGGATAGGTCGAAATAATGTGCGCGTCGGTCGCGGGCAGCACAAGAAATGTGCGCGGTGGTCGCGGGTAGCACATAATGAATGTGCGCAGCGGTCGCGGGCAGCACGTAACGAATATGCGCGTCGATCGCGGGCAGCACATAAAGAATGTGCGCGTCGGTCGCGGGCAGCACATAAAGAATGTGCGCGTCGGTCGCAGGAAGAACATAAAAAATGTGCGCGGCGCTCGCGAGCAGCACACAAAGATTGTGCGCGGTGCTCGCGGGCAGCACATAAAGAATCTGCGCGGCGTTCGCGGGCGGCACATAAAAAATGTGCGCGGTGGTCGCGGGCGGCACATAAAAAAGTTGCGCGGTAGTTGCGAGCGGCACATGAAGAATGTGCGCGGTGGTCGTGGGCAGCACATCCGGGATATAACTAATATTCATTGAACATGATAAAAATATTCTGGTATTAGTAAATTTGTAAATATCCAGTAAAATAAGGCGTAATTATATGTCATTATAAATGAACGGCGAAAAGAAGGTTGCTGAATTATTTTAAAATAATACATTTTGAACAGGAACACTTATTCTGGATGGGGTAAGGCCCAACCAAAACAAAATGTAGTCGTCTCTCATACACCCACTAAAAACATACATCCGGAAACACAACTTAATTAAACTACGCTTACACACATGCAGATTTCAAGCAAATTTACGCATCCCTCCCAAAAGGGAACAAAGATGTGCGCGGCGATCGTGGGACTCCCGGGCAGTACATAAAGAATGTACGCGGCGGTCGCAAGCGGCACATAAAAAATATGGGTGGCGGTCGCGATAAAAAACGTACAAAAAAGAATGTGCGCGGCGCTCGCGGGCAGCACATAAAGAATGTGCGCGGTGCTCGCGGGCAGCACATAAAGAATGTGCGCGGTGCTCGCGAGCAGCACATAAAGAATGTGCGCGGTGCTCGCGGGCAGCACATAAAGAAAGCACATCCGGGATGTATTAAATATTCATTTAACATGATAAAAACATTCTGGTATTCGTATATTGGTACGTATCCAGTAAAATAACCGTAATTATATGTAATTTTAATTGAACGGCCAAAAGTAGGTTGTTCAATTATTTTAATATAATTAATTTTGAACTAGAACACTTACTCTGAATGGGGTA
>BHDV01031675.1:238752-259482 GCA_005406045.1 Adoxophyes honmai | reverse complement strand
TCTGGATGGGGTATGGCCCAACCAAAAGAAAATGTAGTCGTCTCTCATACACTCAAACACACATACAGAAACACAACTAAATTAAACTGCGCTTGAATCTACGCTTACACATGTTGATTTTAGGCACATTTACGCATCCCTACGATGCTAAGATAGCGATGGGTCGATAATTATTTGGATCAGTTTTATCATTTTTCTTATGGATCGGTTTTATTATGGCTTTTTTTTAAGATCTGGGAAAACACTCTCATTAAAGGATTGGTTGACCGGAATTGTAAATAGCAGAGCTAGTTCATCGGCGCATTGTCTTATTAGAGATGGTGGAATTTCATCAATGCCGTGGTTGTTTTTGTTTTTTAGAGTCTTAATAATATATTTATGAATTTCGTTGTATATATATATAGTCTTCCTCATCGTTCCGATGACGGCGACCCTGGCTATAATCAAAAATATAACAAATTAAAAGACTACGCTCTAGCATGAGCCCTGATATGGCTCGCTAGTCCAAACTTTTTAAGTGGCGGGCGTAAGGAAAGCGTTGGCTATTACTTCAGGGTCAGAAGATATAATGTTGTTAATTTCAATCTTCATATTTTTTGTTCTTCACTTTTTTGTTTTTTATTAGTACGTTCTTTGATAATTACTCCTCATAGTTTTCACTTTATTACTAGATTTATTTATTTTATTTATATACTGTAGTTTTTGTGATGTCGTTATTGTTTTCTTTAGAATTTTTGTGTATTTTTATAGTATTGTTTAAGTGTAAAATTATTTGATTTAAATGCCTATATTTTTAATAATGTCTTATTTTTGCATGGAAGCTTTATTCCGGCCGCTAGCCAATTTTTCTTGTAATTATTTTTGAGCTTTATTTCTTTCATAAGTATACATTCATTTAATGTGTCCAATAATTTGTGACTAAAAAGTTCATAGTTGGCACTTGCGTTTTGATTTTGTTTTAGAATTTCATTCAAATCTGTTGAATTAAGATATCTTTTTAATGTTTTTATGTTTGAATGTTTTTAACATGGAGTGTGTCCGGACAGAAGCTGTTAGGGAAATAATTTTTCGACAACTACCAATATCTAAATTGATTCATGTTTTTATCTATTTTATCCGAACCTGGTTGTGTTGCTGCCAAAATGTTTTATAAGTCCATTTTAAGTTTAAGTAGTTCATTGTTTCTGTATTATTTTTGTTTTTGTTTGAGTTGTTTTAAGGGCGCTGGCAAATTCTATTAATGAATAAAGCCCCAAAAATAAATAAAGAATTAAAAAAAAAACATTAACCATCTGGTTACCTTGAAATTGCTAAACGTGGAACTGAATTTTTGCATTCATGTGCTCTGCCTACCACTTTTGGGAATACAGACGTGAGAATATGTATGTATGTATAATTATCATTTCAAATAATGATCATTTGATCGAATAATATTTCATATTACATAGGTACGTTTAGTATAATGCATATTCCATATAACATATTTATAGCATAATGTTTATTTTCTATAAATAATTTATTATATTAAGTTTATTTTATACACAAGCACACCCCACAAAGGCAGAAACATAGACAGCAAGCAGGGTATAGGGGGGAAAAGAAGCGAAGCCCCCTACAAGGAGGGCTCGGGGGCGTAGCTCCCTGCAATAAAGAAATTGCACATTTTATTATTATCATTATTCTGACATAAACTCATGTACAGTACACTATAGTAACATTTCTTTATAAACTACAGAGCTAACTTGAAATAGACTTTTAAAAAGAAATAGGCTTTTAAAACTAAACATTTAAGTAGGTAGGTTAATAACAATAAAGCTTATAAATAACTTATACTCAAAACAAACTTAACTAGAACTAAAATCAAATCTAAAACTAAAATTAGAGATAAAAAATTTCTCCCAAATCGCCGCCAATAGGGAGGGTGCCCAGAAGGCTGGCAGCATTGCCACGTTGTATGGCAATGCTGATTCGCTGGGCGAAATAATGGCCAGCCTTCTGGTCACTGGAGGCCTCTATGAGGTGCGCCGAAAGTTCTTTGAAAATTCGGCGCGCATTAGGCCCCCAAGGCCCCAGCGTTTCGACTCCAAACGCCTCAAACAAATAACTACCACCGAGGGCGCTATATTTGCGGCGTTTAAAGTCTTATGAAATATGTAAAAATTCTTACCGGGGCCTTATTAGAAGTGAAAAAAAGCTGGCAGAGGTAACGACCCCATCAGAGTCAACCTAACACTATAAATGTATATATATTTGGCCATAAACAAATCTTGATCATCTCGTCTAATAAGACAATAAAGACCCTTTGGACGTTTATTATGTTAAGTTCCCTAACCAAAAAATCCCCAACCACAAAAAGGCCTTTCAATAACTGCCAAGTCAAGTACAGAATAATTGGACTAATGGCATATTAAATAGGCTATGCCGCAGCCTGTTACCGACTCGACACTTATTCTGGATGGGGTATGGCCCAACTAAAAGAAAATGTAGTAGTCCCTCATACACTATGACACACATACAGAAACACAACTAAATTAATCTACGCTTACACACTTACAGATTTTAAGCAAATTTACGCATCCCTACGATCGAAAGCAACCGCGGAGTGTCCGTGTGAAGAGATAGAGATTAAAAGAGCGCTTCATCACCTAAGCGCATCCCTCCCACCTAGGACGCAAGGCGCCTCCAGGTCCGGTGCAGAGCGACGGGTTATAATGAATGTGCGCGGCGGTCGCGGGCGGCACATAAAGAATATGCGCGGCGTTCGCGGGCGGCACATAAAATGATATGTGCCGATAAAATTATAATGCTTTATTTGGATTGACTTAATTGGATTTGACTTATTGCATACGTACATACCTATTCTCACGCCTGTATTCCCATGAGGGGTAGGCAGAGCACAAAATCCAGTGCCACGTCTAGCAAATTCAGGGTAACCAGATGGTTAAACGTGATATTGCGGTGACAGGTTGCTAGCCCATCGCCCACAATACACTAACCCTTTCCCAGAGTAGACTCTTACGACACCCAGGGGAAGAAAGGGGGAGGTGCTATTCTAACCCGGCACTACACGGGGAATTCTAACCTTATTCTATGTTTATTCAAATTATTAGTAAAGCTAGGTAAGGCTTATAGTATAGTATAGGTAAGTTATTTTAGTTTGGGTTAAATTAGTCTGAGTTTAGTTTAGTCGGAATTTAGTTTAGTCTGAGTTTAGTTTAGTCTGAGTTTAGTTTAGTCTGAGTTTAGTTTAGTCTGAGTTTAGTTTAGTCGGAGTTTAGTTTAGTCTGAGTTTAGTTTAAGCTATAAATTTTTCACATCACAAATTACGTTGTGTTAATTTAAATAAATAAAATAATTATATTTAGTTCTCTAACCAAAAGATCCCCAACCACAAAAAGGTCTTTCAATAACTGCCAAGTCAGGTATACAATAATTAGACTAAAGGCATATTAATTAGACTATGCCGCAGCCTGTTACCGACTTGACACTTATTCTGGATGGGGTATGGCCCAACTAAAAAAAAAATGTAGTCGTCTCTCATACACTAAAAAGCACATACAGAAACACAACTAAATTAAACTATTTAAGCTTAGACACATGCAGATTTAAGCAAATTTACGCATCCCTCCTAAAAGGGAACGAAGATGTGCGCGGCGGTCGTGGGACTCGCGGGCAGTACAAAAAGAATGTGCGCGGCGGTCGCGGGCGGCACATAAAGCATGTGCGCGGTGGTCGTGGGCAGCACGGCTGTAACGGCTATACCTGTAATTATATGTCATTATAATTGAACGGTTAGAAGTAGGTTGCTCAATTATTTTAAAATAATGAATTTTGAACTGAAACACTTATTCTGAATAGGGTAAGGCCCAAACAAAAGAAAATGTAGTCGTCCCTCATACACTCACTAAAAACACACATCCGGAAACACAACTAAATTAAACTAAGCTTACACACATAATGAATACACACAGACAGACAGAATATATGCGCGGCGATCGTGGGACTCGCGGGCAGTACATAAAGAATGTGCACGGTGGTGGCGGGCGGCACATAAAGAATGTGCGCGGTGGTCGTGGGCAGCACGGCTATCACGGCTTTACCCGTAATTATATGTCATTATAATTGAACGGCCAAAAGTAGGTTGCTCAATTATTTTAAAATAATAAATTTTGAACTTGAACACTTATTCTGAATGGGGTAAGGCCCAAACAAAAGAAAACGTAGTCGTCCCTCATACACTCACTAAAATCACACATCCTGAAACACAACTAAATTAAACTACGCTTACACACATGCAGATTTTAAGCAAATTTACGCATCCCTCCCAAAAGGGAACGAAGATGTGCGCGGCGGTCGTGGGACTCGCGGGCAGTACATAAATAATGTACGCGGCGGTCGCGGGCGGCACAAAAAGAATGTGCGCGGCGTTCCCGGGCGGCACATAAAAAATGTGCGCGGTGGTCGCGGGTTGCACATAAAGAATAATAAAAATATTCTGGTATTCGTAAATTGGTACGTATCCAGTAAAATAACCGTAATTATATGTAATTTTAATTGAACGGCCATAAGTTGGTTGTTCAATTATTTTAAAATAATTAATTTTGAACTAGAAACACTTACTCTGAATGAGTTAAGGCCCAAACAAATAAAAAATTGGCGTCCATCATACACTCACTAAAAACACACATCCGACAAAACAACTAAATTAAACTTCGCTTACACACATGCAGATTTTAAGCAAATTTACGCATTCCTCTCAAAAAAGAACGAGGATGTGCGCGGCGGTCGTGGGACTCGCAGGCAGTACATAAAGAATGTACGCGGCGGTCGCGGGCGGCACATCCGGAATGTATTAAATATTCATTTAACATGATAAAAATATTCAGGCATTCGTAAGTGGTACGTATCGAGTAAAATTAAGCGTAAATTATAAGTTAAATGCTAAACGTGACACTGAATTTTTGAATTCATGTGCTCTGACTACCCCTCTTGGGAATACAGGCGTGAGAATACTACATTATTATGTATGTATAATTGAACGGACTGAATTAGGTTGCTCAATTATTTTAAAATAATACATTTTGAACAGGAACCAAACATTGTCTTAGAAATAACCTCTTTAATGGTTTGCATACATTATTTTAAGTACCTAAAAGTCTCAATATAGCATTGGTTTGCCTTGATACGTGCGAATATTTATATTAATAATTTCGTGACGGCGTAAGGTAGACTCGATCGAAACCTCACTTAAATAAATAAAGCATAAAAAAATAATGATTTCGAGTCGACAACATAATACGTTCGCAAAATTCGGATTGTCGAGTATTTTGTTCAATTCTAATGGTACTGACAAACAAATCGTAGTTGCTATCTTGGATATTTGATAAACTTTCCGTTTCATACTAGCGTACATATTTTGTAACCTTGTTAAAATTTTATGTTTAATGTTGATAATTAATTAAGAAAAGTTAAATTATATTATTATTTTATTGTTAAGTAAATCTTATTTCCTCCACCAGTTATTGTTCAATGGAATAAAAGAACTGTGAATGTCACTACTCAATACGGCACGCCAAAGCACTGTGACTCACGCCCGTATTCCCAAGAGCGGTAGGCAGAGTTAGAGCACGTGAATTCATAAATCCAGCACCAGGTTTAGCAATTTCAGGGTAATCAGATGGTAAAATGTGATATTGTAGTGACAGGTTGCTAGCCCATCGCCTACAATACACTAACCCTTTCCCAGAGTCGCCTCTTACGACACCCACGGGAAGAAACGGGGTGGTGCTATTCTAACCCGGCACCACACGGGAAACTTATTATCTTATCTTAATTATCGATTAATGGAATGGAACTGTGAACCTCACCACTCAATACGTCATGCCAAAGAACTGTGTGTGACTCATGTGACTGTGTAAAACGAAACGTTATAATTATATAAGTATGTGTCGTTAACATTGAGCAAATCTACGTTTTCTTAAAGTACAAGTACGAAGTAAGTAAGTAGTTTCTACCCACAATTTTCAATATTGTGCATAGTGGTTTACTTTGAATTACACACATCTAATGTCAATCATATTTTTTATGTTTTTCGATGATAACTTTTTGTTTTCCATTCGCATAACATTCGCATAGCATTCGCACAGCATTCGCAAGGACAATAAACAAGCATTCGACAAGATTGGTCTATTTTTACCATAGAGGACAGAACCTATAGAGTACAGACAACAGTTTTACAACTATATACTCTTAAAATTAATTACAACTAGAGAGCATTTTTTTCCCTTTTTTTATTCTTTTTTTTTCCTTTTTTTTGTTTTTTTTTTGTTTTTTTTTTTTTTTTTTTTTTTCTTTTTCAATGTTTTTATTGTATATGTGGCCAACATTTTTTTTAACACATTTTTCATCTACGGACTCGTGGTCCGTACCTCGATGATTTTAGAATTATTTTTTTTATTTTAGGTTTAACTGTGCGCTCCGCGTAAAGACACAACAGTTTTACAACTATAATGCTCTTAAAATTAATTACAACTAGAGAGCATTTTTTTTCCTTTTTTTAATTCTTTTTTTTTCCTTTTTTTTCTTTTTTTTTCTTTTTTTTTCTTTTTTTTCCTTTTTTTTCTTTTTTTTCCTTTTCAATGTTTTGATTGTATATGTGGCCAACATTTTTTTTTAACAAATTTTTCATCTACGGACTCGTGGTCCGTACCTTGATGATTTTAGAATTTTTTTATTTATTTTAGATTTAACTGTGCGCTCCGCGTAAAGACAGTTTTACAGTTTTACAACTAGAGAGCATTTTTTTCCTTTTTTTTATTCTTTTTTTCTTCAATTATTTTTTTGTGGTGGCCAACATTGTTTTTCTATAGGTTTTGTCCTCTATGATTTTTACCTAATTATGAATTTCAACCATGGCCAGCTCTGCTCTAAAGCGTGTCACAGACTAAGAAGATACGATTTTTTTTTTTCGTTTAATGCCATCTTTCCATATGTCGGTGCCAACAGATACTTGACAGCAAAATATAAGTTATTTGCGCTGTGTGTTAGCTCATTGAACGTTATAGGGAGCGATATTGGCAGATATACGTTTAGATACAGATTTCTTACCGTATCTGCTCAGTGTGTGACACGCTTTAGCTCATTGAATTGTATTGGGAGCGATCAGGCTCGTGCAACTAGGAACAAAAAACTTTTGTATGGACTTTGCATGGCAAATCAATACCATCATACTAAAACAAAACATCAGTATAGTTTATCTGTCAACTGTCCGCCATATTGTTCGGCTTGTTAAATAATAATCACTTACCATTATCGCCGTCATCCGAGCAACATTGGAGAAAATGTTGGTTCGATTACCTTTTGTTTTTCACTGGCACTACAAACTCGTTTCTAATGGCTCTTGGCTCCGCACAACCTACTTTATTTTTTAAACTTGCAAATCCTACTGCCATGAACATGATAGCCGCTCACCGCGCCTTGCACCGCCGCCCTGAAGCCGCCCGCCAGCTGCTGCGCCTTGGCCAATGTTAAGCCTAGTTCGGACTAGGCTAAACAGCACAGCTTTTAGTCGAGTTGCAAGTATTTTAGAAGCTGAATTACTCGCTACTCGACTAAAATACTAGCCTAGTCCGAACTATACCTTAGTTGTTTAGGTAGTTAAAACAATAAAAACAATCTTGACGTGTCTTTTTATTTAAACGTACACTTTATAAATCGAAATCTTTACATTTTACAATTTAGGTATGAAAAAATCATTTACTTTCATAATTGTATTGTATAGTGTAACGATTTTCATTTTTAAACTGTGTATTTCAACAAAAAGACATGTCAAGATTGTTTACATTGTTTTAACTACCTAAACAGTTAAGGTACAGGTTTAGGTTCGCTCCTCCAGGTCCAGGGGCTCGCTGAACAGACAGTCTCGCTCCGAACCGTCAAGCCACTGCTAATTTGGGTACAAACAGCTGATCGTAATGAGACACGGGTGTTTGCTAACGAGCTATATTTCGACTGGTACCGTATGCCGGGTGCAATCGACTGTCAGTACAATTCTTTAACTACCCTCTTAGGCCTCTTATTTAGATACTAACAGTAACCTTTTTTAAGGCAGAGAAATGCATTTAAGGGCAGCGCAGACGACAGACTTTTTGTGCGATCGAGTCTGCGGCGCACAAAAAGTCTGCGTTGATTGTATGCATTGTGCGCCGGACTTTTTGCGCCTCGTGTGCGTTACAGCACTAGCGCGCTTGGCAGCTTTCCTCCTTTTGACGTTGGCGTTGTTTCTTGTTTTTATTACCTACTATTACTATTATTATACTATTACTACTAAGACTTCGCTTCGATGTCTGTCTGTCTGTCTGCCTGACTGTCTGTCTGTCCGTCTGTCACCAGGCTGTATCTCATGAACCGTGACAGCTGTAGAGTTGAAATTTTCACAGTTGATGTATTTCTGTTGCCGCTAAACAACAAATACTAACATCAAAATAGTAATAATACTTAATTAAGGGGGCTCCCATAGAAAAAACGTAAAATCCTACAGTAAGACTCAGTTCCTCTTACTGACTTTCCTAGCCGTCAGCCATTTGCTAATTTTCCGAGCTAGTTTTCTTTACGTCTGGTTTATTATGGCAGTGTGATACGACATTACGTCATCTTCACATAATCTTACTTGCACTTATACCACTTCCGTGGATAAATATAGAGAGCTACCAACTCTGCTGTTACGCCGTCTTGTAACAACCCGGGTTAGTGATCAACTTGAGAATCGTTCGGTTTGTACCTATCGACTGACGTAACTTTAAAACCAGTGTATTAATCTTTTAGATGTCACGAAAAGTTTCAACGTTATATATTATGTATTGTAATATATATAATACCAAGTTTTGGTTATGGCTTAATTACAAAGGGTCGAACTGATTACGGAAAATACCGTATTCTTTATATGCTTTCAGTTCAGTCTCAATTATCATAGAATGTTCTCGTAAGTATTTATAGTCCTTATAATCCTTATTTCTAGATTTTATTTATAGCTGCTTATTACCCAACTTTGAATTACAGTTGAAAGTAATAAATAGGTACAGTCACCAGCATTAATATCTGCCACGTAGTAGCGCGCAAAAATATCTGACGCGTCTTACTGCCACTGGTAATAGTCGTATCAGATATTTATGCAGCCTGGTTCTATCAGATATTGGTGCTGGTGACTGTACATTGTTTTCGTAATGTAGATAAGTAAATTTTATTTTAAGTAAACTTAGTTAAACTAAATCCCCCTAAATAGTTTCTTCGTCAAGTACTTCCATGTACAAATACTAGGGTTACCTTTCTCTGCAGCTGTCCGTACCTACAAACTTTCAACCCTCTCTAATTTTATTATATTATTATGTATAGATGGACATATTTATTTCGCACTGCCATAATAAGCTCATGGTTTGTTTAAAATTTTAATAATTCAACATTAAATTGAACGTTCATGTCTTTGCACATTGATACAAAGATTAAAAAATAGGGCGGAAGAATAGAAAGAAAATATTAAAATTATTTAAGTGTTTTTATTCTTACTTTCGTAAGTTCGCTCTACAAGAGTAGCTTAAGGCTCGTTTTAGGTCTTGACGTACTAGTACTAGTTGTAATAGTAAAGGAAGGTACTTAGTTTTTTTTTATTACATTTTCCTCGTTTTGTATAAAAATAGTATCATGTTGCTGTTGCCAGGGTCAGAGGTAGGGAAGTTTAGTGCCAGCCGTGGGCGCCATTGCCCCAGGGTTCTTCGGGCGCGGAGGCGGCGGCGTGAGCGGCGTGCGCGAACTGGGCCAGGTGGGCGGCGCGGGCGTGCTGCACCTCAGGGGTGTCCACGACGTACTGGCCGTCGTGGGTCAGCTGAATGTGTGCTGGAGGACCGGTCCACTTGCCGTAGCCGGCGGCGTAGCCACCGTGGTGGGCCAGGGGCGCCAGAGCCGCGCCGTGATAAGCCAAGGGAGCGATAGGACCATGAGCGTACGCGCCATGAGCAGCGTTAGCGTGGGCAGCGGCGTGAGCGGCTTTCAAGTGGGCTACCTCGGGTGTGTCGACAACTCTGCCATCATGTGCAAGTGGAGCAGGACCGTATTTTATGAGACCTAGAAAAAACATTTTCGATTAAGAATGAATCTTAAGTAAGTACCTAAATCGCAAGTAATGACTGGACACTGCACTTGCATAAAATTGGACGAGAGCCAAGCCCGGTCTGCCGCGAATGCGGTGAGCCAGATGACAGCCCAGCACACAGCAAAGCGTCGCGCCGTGGCAGACCTGACTGGAGGTGATCTTTCGCTACGCAACGTTGTAGTAACCATGTTGCGTGGCGAGAGAGAGTGGGAGGCGGTTGCCTCTTTTTGTGCATCGTCTCGCAAACGGAGGCAGGGGATGCGTGAAAACGACCCTCAAGCGCATCCGATCCGTCAGAGGGGGGACACTACGTATGTTCCCCCGATTTTAAAGCAGAGCTTAGCTCACACGCTAGGGTGACCAGAAAGCGCCGCTGATGCATCCCTAGGGACCCCCCGATGCCTATTAACCTGACAGGCAGGAACCACCGGTGGGTTTTTAGTGAGTCTGCCTCCCATGCGAGGAGAGCTCCACATAACCGTTACGTCGTCCCCGTGACGGTATGCGTAACGCATTTTCCCACCGACCAAAATAAATGTAAAAACCTATCTCTCTTTCTAAACATTCCGCCCTTTTTGTGCTAATGTTTGGTATATCTTAATTGTTAATTGCAGTAAAACAAAGACCTAGTTAAAATAAGTACTGACGCAACAACCCATGAAATACCCTAGATATACGTAACGTTTTAAAAGCAAATAAGATGTATTGTTTAACAATTTGAGCACGAAATCGAATTAATAGTGCATGTCATGAGCAACGAAAAGATTAGAGATAGGCCTGTGCTGTAATTGAATAAAATAAGTTGCACAGAATAATAAACGACTCCTTTTGTAATAAGGGCGCAATTCTGAATTGAAAAAATTCATTGTTATGTTAATTAATAAGTTGTTCCGAACAATTACCTACAGTTTTCTCCGGTTCAGTCAGTTACGTGCAATAATGTCGTAAGTAATATAATAGGTTTTATGTCAGTGGCTAGCAACGGATACATTAGGGGACAAATGTGCCGCGACAACTTGTATATACGCGGATATAATTCGCGCGACATGTCGAGCGTAGTCCAGCGACGTCGCGCTACATCGCTCGGCATGTCGCGCGACACGTGTATATACGCGGATATAAGTCGCGCGACATGTCGAGCGTAGACCAGCGTCGTCGCGCTACATCGCTCGGCATGTCGCGCGACACATGTCGCGGCTCATTTGTCCCCTAATGTATCTTTGGCTTTATAAAAAAAAATCACTTTCGTGAAACGTGCACGGGATGGTAGCAGTTTTCCTTCGACACACCTAGCCGCTACTGTCGATTAGATTTGCATTTCCCTGTTCACTTCATGCCCATTAACTGGACTAACTGGAGTAACAGACATTTCTTTGCGGAGGTGTATTAATGACTAGGAAGGAGTTAACTCTACCGGTCATGCAGGCTGCGCTATACCTAGTAAAGGCAGGCACCTGCTAGCGTTAAATTAGTCGACTTTTGCACAGTTTACACGTGACATTATTGCACGTAACTGACTAAACCGGAGAAAACTGTAGGTAATTGTTAGAAACAAGTTTGTTAATTAATATGAATAAATAAATTAAATAAATAAAATGTTACATTTTAGTTAAGCTGCGTGAAAGCAGATTTTATGTCTTGTCGCTCTACCTCTACCCCATTTATTATTGACGAAGTTTACTTGAAGCTACCTTGCATAGGCATGCCTTCACAGTTGTTTTGTATTTATGGGCAGTATTCTGTGTGGTGTCGGGTTTAGAATAATACCTCACCATTTTCTCTCACTTACTCGAGTACCGTGGATGTAGTAAGAGGCGACTAAGGACATAATGCTTTAGGCAACACGCTAGCAACTTGTAACTATGGTACCTGGCACTTTTAAACTTTAAAAAATATACCAGAAATGGCCTTAAAACTTGAAATAGTCATAATTTGGTCGTCTTGCGTTTTGTGTGCCCTGCCTTCCCCATTTAGGAGTACGGGCGTGATGTAGAATAATAAACGACTCCTTTTGTAATAAGGGCGCGATAATGATTTGAATAATTTCATTGTTATGTTAATTAATAAGTTGTTCCGAACAATTACCTACAGTTTTCTCCGGTTCAGTCAGTTACGTGCAATAATGTCGTAAGTAATATAATAAGTTTTATGTCAGTGACTAGCAACGGATACATTAGGGGACAAAATTAAATGAGCCGCGACAACGTGTATATACGCGGATATAAGTCGCGCGACATGTCGAGCGTAGTCCAGCGACGTCGCGCTACATCGCTCGGCATGTCGCGCGACACATGTCGCGGCACATTTGTCCCCTAATGTATTTTTGGCTTTATAAAAAAAACTCACTTTCGTGAAACGTGCACGGGATGGTAGCAGTTTTCCTTGGACACACCTAGCCGCTACTGTCGATTAGATTTGCATTTCCCTGTTCACTTCATGCCCATTAACTGGACTAACTGGAGTAACAGACATTTTTTTGCGGAGGTGTATTAATGACTAGGAAGGAGTTAACTCTACCGGTCATGCAGGCTGCGCTATACCTAGTAAAGGCAGGCACCTGCTAGCGTTAAATCAGTCGACTTTTGCACAGTTTACACGTGACATTATTGCACGTAACTGACTAAACCGGAGAAAACTGTAGGTAATTGTTAGAAACAACTTTGTTAATTAATATGAATAAATAAATTAAATAAATAAAATGTTACATTTTAGTTAAGCTGCGTCAAACCAGATTTTATGTCTTGTCGCTCTACCTCTACCTCATTTATTATTGACGAAGTTTACTTGAAGCTACCTTGCATAGGCATACCTTCACAGTTGTTTTGTATACCTGGCACATTTAGACCTAAAAAATACATAAATACTTATAGTTTGAATTTGGTCATTTAGCGCCCTCATTTCAGTCATTTAGCCCTGCCTTCCCCATTTAGGAGTACGGGCGTGATATATGTATCATAATATTCATAATGCAAAAATTAGTCGACTAAGTCGACTTGTCCAGGTTAGGTACTTACCAGCAGCGGGAGCACCATAGTGGGAGCCATAGCCAGCATGTCCGAGAGGAGCCCACGCTGCATGGCCAGTCGATGCCTGAGCATGCGCAGCCAGATGTGCAGCTTTAGCGTGTGCTACTTCAGGCGTATCTTGTACAGGACTCGGAATCCATGAAGCGTGTGCTAGGCAGACAGACGCGATAAAAAAGACCTGTAATGCAAAAAAGAATTTATTAATAATTGATAAATGTAATTAAGATAAATAAGTCCTTTTGAAGGGGCGTTGTGTGTCGTTATGGTCTTTAGAGATTATATTTCAAGAGTACTATTAATAGTTTATGTAAAATTATTTCTAGATCTAATATAGATAGTATAAAGTAAGGTAATTAGGCCGAGGTTCATTAAGATAACATTTTATGAATTTCACCGAAATAAACTCATTTAGATATAGATAGAGATTAGGTATTTTAAAAGCGGGTTTAGTTTATTTTTATCGACGTCATAATTTGTACCTAAAAAGTGATTTCAATAAAGGCACCCATCGATCGATGTCACCTGATCGAAAGTCGCTATCTTTCATAACTAAGTTTGTGTCCGTCACCCGGACAGTTGACAACTTGATTCTTATCCAGGAATGTAACGAAAGGAAAGTGCCTATTCCAATTAGTAGCCCCGCTCCGGCCAGGGTTGCTCAACCGTTTACAAAAGATCATGAGATTTAGAATTTAGACAATAGTAATAAACATAAAAGTCATTTAATACATGCGATAGAGTTGCATAATTCACTATTTTACAGTGTGTTAGTGTTACAATGCGTGTGAAATGGAGAACATATGAATGAGGTAATTATATTTGAGAGCGTAACGAGGTTTCGAGGCGCTTTGAACCGTAGAGGTTGCTGGTTTCGACCAAAGTCAAATGCTTGCGTAGGGGCTCATTTCAAGTACCTGCCTATATCGTCAGTTAAGAATTAGTTTTCAAAGGGAAAACGTAAGTGGTTTTAGAACAACGTCCCTTTAGAACGACCGACCTTGCGTTACAATAAACTCAAGTTGTGTAATTGACCACTCCCGCAATGTTATCAAAATTTTACAATTCAACCGGTAACATTCGTAAATACGAGGCATAAGGGATATTTTGCAAACTCCGCTCTTACGCCAAGGCAAAGGCGTGGCGCGCACGCACCGAGATGACAGATAAAATAACTGCTATAGGAAAGCTTTAAATAAGTAAACTAGTTCCAGAACTACTTTCGAGGTATTTATAGGACTCGAGAGTTAGGAAACGGCAATTATAATTACCTAAACACTTCGCTCTTACTGTAGCTTACTCAATTTTTGGATTGTACCTACCCGTACGATGTATCGAAAGCTAGATAGGTCTTGCCGGCAGGTTCTGTCAGCGTAGATACCTGCTGTCTCTATAAACCCGAATTATTTTTAGTTAGTTATTTAAATTTAAGTTTTCAATTAGTTATGCACGTTGGTTTACATAAGACAGAGTTACTTCATTCCGAAATATTCCAATCATATATCTAAATGAAAGGTATGCGAAGGTATAACAATGCATGTAGGCGTCTCAAGATCCACCAAAAAACATTGTTTGATTCTATAGTAAAGTCCTTCAATACTATGGGAGAAAACAATCAAACACTTCCTCACATCTTCCGTGTTCCGTGTATTGTTCTGCGATGCTGTCTCGGAAGGTTTTGTTTAATTAGAGGATTTAAATTCAGTCTCGTGCCTGGGCAAGCTGTTAACAAATGTATAGCTCCCGTTCATTTACATACGCTTAAACATTCCCTGCATTGAATTAAATGTAATTCAAATCCGGCCGCTTAATCGAAACGCATTTGAAATCGGTTTTTGAAATAACCAATGCTTGAACTAATGCTAAGTTACCAGCAGTAAATTAGTTAGTTTTATTGATACCTAGCTAGTTTACAACAGCTTATTTCTGTAACACACCTGTCTTTTTGTTGCCATAACTGCATGAGTTAACACTTTCGTGTGTCAGGTGCTTAGCTTTTTGTTCTCTGCAATTAATTTCGACCGCAATGTGATAACAGCCAAGCCCTGCGGCTGTGGTCCAAACATTGGGCTATTAAGATTTAGTACGAAAATTTCTATTATAATTGTTACGACACAATGTTAACACGGATATGTTAGTTAATGTGTATTAAGTACTTTAAGTTGTTTAAGACTGCGTTACGTGTGTGGTCAAGCTAACGAGTGGTCCATTTTGAATGGGTAGGTTTGCCATTTGGTAAACAATCGGTAGTTGTGTAATGATCAATAACCGCCGCCTTCTCGAAAGGTTGCTCTAATTCTTAACAGGGAATTGTCTAACCTTTAATGTAATGGCAAATTGTAGATTGTTCCACATTTTAACGTTAACGTGTCGACTCGCGGCAAATGTAATCAAGAGTTATTTTCGTTTTCAATTAATTTTGTTTAGCAGGTTTTGCATTCACATCGAACTAGGTAAACTAGTCTATATTTGAATGACAAAGCGCGTTAATTTTGCATCACTGAAATGCGTTTGAAAGCAAAGTGTTTGTTTTGCAAGCCCGGTCTTAAAAGGGAGTTTGTCGTTCGCCATATTTACGAGGAAAGCAGGATCTGACAAAGCAGGTTGCAGTGATTATGGGCGTGGGCCTCATATCGGCCGCTTTTGCATTCTGTTGCGAAACCCTTTTGCAATAGATCGGAATTATCATTCGGCGAACTGGTGCACAACCAGTCTATTGCAATTCGTTGCGACACAGAGGAAGCCGGGGGCGTGAGGAAGTGTTATGGTTTCGCGAAGGTCACGAGAAAAGTGTCGGTTATTGGAAAATTTCAAATTACGCGCTTGATTGACCGCCGTGTGTCCGCGCCGCGTTAGGCAAACGTTTTTTACTGGCAACACGACATGCAAGCCAATTAGATTAGCAACAAGCAACTTTTTACAAATCAGATTAAGTCAGCCATTTTCCGAAACAATTTCTTCGTATTTTATAAATGACAGTTAAGTACCTACACCAGAAAGTTTTTTTTTTTGTTAAATTTATTTTTTCACGTGCACGACGCCAGCAAAGCTTGCAAGACCTTTAGTTTACACCTATATAATCCTTCAAGTCTACTTTATGCAAATATCGGCGATGAATCAACTAAAGTATTCAATTACGTACGAGTAATTAGAATAAACCGCTGGGCGTCTAGCGCTGCCCGCCCACGAGGAATGCGAGATGCGCATGCGACGCCCGCCGAGCGCGAAACCTTTGCGACTACAGGATTCTAATTAGATTCAAGTAAGGGTTTAATGAATTAGAACCGCTTCCTAATGAACAGTGATTGTAAATTGGATTTATTTGCACTGCACAGAAATTATTATGAAAATTTATTTGTCTTTTTAGTTAAAAAAAATTAAAGCTTATTAATGTAATTTTTAAAGGACAGAAGAAGATAATTTTTGGTATGAAAATGAACATCTGAAGTGCTAGTAATTACAAAAAAATCCGGCTCGAAGGACCTAATTATGTAGGGACATCTTCTGTGTTGTTGAAGTTGACGTTACGACTCTTTAGTAATTTATTTATATTTATAAGTTAAAGTTAAGAAAGTAGACTGGCACAGCAAGACCGTGTATCTTTTAAGTTTATTTTATAAGTGCTAAAATCAGTTTATATTGGTGCAGTCTTAGGTAAAAACCGATGTTGTCGGCGCCGCGAGCGCGATGTATAACTAAAGTAGGGTGTGATTCTAGTCTAAAAGGTGCTTGCTGTGCTGTACTAAACCGTACATAATATTCATGGGATTAGTCATTTTAATGTGCATTTGTTTCATTAAAGTCAACCTTGACACAAAGATTTAAATTTGACTTGGATGATTAATGCGACGCACTGTGGGTCGATTTAGGCGTCAAGTTCATGTATAATAAATTGTTGAGTACATAAATTACCATAAAATTGCAGCTAATCAGGTTTGCATTTAAAGGAGACAGTGAATAAAAAGTATTGTTTCTTAGGTATGTATCAATAGTTATATTTTATTTTCTTATTGACACTCATAAATTGTTTGACAGTTAATTAAAAAAAAGTGAGTTACAATCTATTTAGTCCACTAATTGGGTTATGGAAAAATATAGAACACGTATTTTTAATAGGCATTAGGCATAGCCTGTAATGAAAGTAACGATAGTGTAATGATAAGCTTTGGTGAAAATATATAAATAATAATACATTCATAAAGTAGACGTGTGTTTTTCCAAAACTTCAGTTTAATTTGGCTAAATGTTATGAGAAAGTGTTAACGAAATGTCACGCTCGGATGAGCCAGATGATGAGTAATCTTATCTTGGAGTACTGAAATAGATCGATGGACCAAGTGATGGATCGTGGCTTTATTAATTAGGTAATGTTTCTGTGGACGGGATAGTTTTTATTTTACAATAGTAGTAGAAGGCTTCCGTACCATTTATCGCCCAATCACACCAAATTTCAATTGTCTACCTGTTACCATTATTTATATCAACCCAAAAACATCACGATTGTTGTATGGGAGCCCCCCGTATACCCCCTCCCTGGCCACGCCCATGATGGTAACGATTATAAAATATATAGGGATTTTTTTTTTTTCAATTTTTAGAGAAGAAACTGAAATTTTAAAGATATGTTCGTAAATAGGAATGAAAAGTCAAGATCTATAAAAAAAACGAAAATTAAAAAAAAATAGGATATATTTAAAAAAAAATGAAACTTACCAGCATGGACTGCATGATTTCTACAAAAATATCTAGGTTCCGGAGATCTCAAACGAACTAACTTGGCGCTGCTGAGTACCAGTACTCGCCTCGAAAATTTCGTCTAAGTAAGGTACGTGTGCCTGTGGCGGGCTCCGAACGCGGAATGTTGATCGGAGCGCGTGCGGCCCCTTTTATAGCCCGCACCCTGCCAACTACAATTAACTGAATTACAACAATTATTTTACTAACTACCTTTTTGATGGTCAGATTCGCATTATATCCTATTAAATACTTTTAGGGGATGTTTTAAAAACACAGACATGAACACAATGTTCCTTAGTTTTCCCAAATGGTGTAGGCAGAGCATACGATACGCTATATAAACAAATTTATGATTATTTCACGTTTCGTAGCTCTTCTAGATTTTTTTATAGGTTTTCAGTTCAGAGGTACTTGCTATAGTGACAGGTTGCTAGTCTGTCACCTAAAGTACCTACACCTAGACCTATATATTATTATTATTATATCATTCGACGCCTCTTACGACATACAACGGAATTAGTTTATAAAAACCAGATAGGTACTTAATTTAGACTTTTTCTCGTCAATGACTCTTTTGATTAAACGATTTTTTTTAAATCAATAATTCGAACTGCCTTGATGGAAATATATACGACGTCCTCCAAAATCAAATTTTAATCCATTTAGATTGCCATCGTATGTTTACGGCTTAACTAAGGTATATTGGCGGAACTAGCGCTAACAGGAATTTTGACCACGTCTTAGTTTCCCGAAGTTTCGAAGTGAAGGTAAACGTTTCAGGAAGAAAATGTCAGGTTTATTAGTTCGAAGCGTGTCAAGTATTACAGGCATTTTATTAACGGAAGAGATCTTAACAACCATCTGCATGTTTTGTTTCAAATGCATCCCACCTACAATAGTAATACAATGTTGGTCTGTATGATACATCGCTTGCAAAAAGGTCAAGTTCATTTCATCGAGAGCTGTACCTATACTTCTTCAAAAAGGAGAAGATTCCTTAAGATTCATAAATGTGCTTATGTTTTGCAGTAAAAAAAATCGAAATTTAGATTTTTCAATAGTCAATTACCATACATTCTAAAGAATTAAAGCGACTTAATTAGACTATAAGAAAGTGAAAGCATACAACAACGGCAATATAAAATCACGCCTGTGTTCCCAAATGGGGTAGGCAGAGCACACAGAACGTAATATGCAAAAAAATACTAATACGCGGTTGGTCATTACTTTTGGCATAATTTTATGTTTAAAAACAAATGGAAGAGGTGTAATAGTGACAGGTAAATACATAATACTTAAAAAAATTTTTTAGAAGAAATGGAGAGGTGTTATTCTATCCCGACACCACACGTGGAAAGTGAAAATATAACAAATGCATATAAGTAAAATGTTTAAAAAATATATATTTTTTTTTAATTCATGTGCTCTGCCTACCCCTCATGGGAACACAGACGTGAGAATATGTATGTATGTATGTATAATTAAAAAGCTTACCAACAAATCTTGTTTGATTACATACATACATACATATTCTGACGCCCATATTCCCATGAGGGGTAGGCAGAGCACATGAATTCAAAAATCCAGTGCCACGTTTAGCAAATTCAGGGTAACCAGATAGTTAAACGTGATATTGCGGTGACAGGTTGCTAGCCTATCGCCCACAATACACTAACCCTTTCCCAGAGTCGACTCTTACGACACCCACGGGAAGAAAGGGGGAGGTGCTATTCTAACCCGGCACCACACGGGTCTTGTTTGATTGAATACTTTCAATCACTTCGTTAGGTTTTCATACTATGTACCTACATACTTACGTATCAGATAACTTTGTTTGGTACTTTTGGTAGCGTCGTATACATTTTTCGTGCTTCTTATGTTTCTTGCACCCTTGATCACTTACCTTGGAAATAACAGTGCAATTGTTTCTTTGAACCACATGCACCGATGGTTGCCGCGGTTGTGTTATTAATTGAGTTATTATCACACGCATCGTACTATAAAATCATGGTCTTGTAATCCGCATCGGACATAAGACTTTAAGTGGTTCTGATAAAAGATTGTTAAGAATGCTAATGATAGAGTTTAGTACTCAGAAGTACATCAAAAGTAAATACATAACATTATACATTATACGTGTGGTGCCGGGTTAGAATAGCACCTCCCCCTTTCTTCCCGTGGGTGTCGTAAGAGTCGACTCTGGGAAAGGGTTAGTGTATTGTGGGCGATGGGCTAGCAACCTGTCACTGCAATATCACGTTTGACCATCTGGTTAGGTACCCTGAAATTGCTAAACGTGGCACTGGATTTTCGAATTCATGTGCTCTGCCTACCCCTCTTGGGAATACAGGCGTGAGAATATGTATGTGTAAATTGAAGAGATAACAGTGACAGAGTCCTAGGCCTTCATCAAAAGTATACTTTGACCTATTTACTTACCCTTCTCTTATGACATCCATAGTGAAATGGAGAGGTGTAATCCTAAACTTGTAGTTCCGATGTTATCCTTATGTGGGAAAGACTATAGATAGAGTTCTCTCTCCATGCAGATATTATACCCGGGTACCGAAGTCCATAGAGAAAGAAAGTTGTATTTATGCGACCGATGACGATGATGACGTTTGCGGAAGAACTTCTACTAGTGGAAGATAGGTGGCGCTAGGGTCGCTACATTTACCTAGTCCGAAACTTTATACATACATACATATTCTCACGCCTTTATTCCCAAGAGCAGTAGGCAAAGCACATGAATTCAAAAATTCAGTGCCACGTTTAGCAATTTCAGGGTAACCAGAAGGTTAAACGTGATATTGCAGTGACAGGTCG
>BHDV01031675.1:217791-237065 GCA_005406045.1 Adoxophyes honmai | reverse complement strand
TATGATGTAAATTAAATGCAATTATTAAAAATGTCTTAAATATTACAAATGGACATGTTTTTTTAGGGTTATGACAATGACCCAAATGGTTTTGAGTATGTAGCGTTTTGTGTGGTCTTCATATCCAATTTTGGAGTGAAGGCGTAGTGTTTATGTTTACAAACAATAGTTACGTAAAAGCTGGCAGGCAGGCTAAGACTAAGCCTAAAATCAAAACATCTGCGCGGAACCGAGTAGCCTATAGCTAGTACAAAATGAACCCGGCTCCCGGGTTCTCGGTATCTCGCGAATGTTTTGAAGAACCCGGGAGCCGGGTCCTTGGTTCTGAATGTGTTAAAATAATAAATTGAAGGTCTTACATTTTATGCTTTACCTACAATTCTTTTACGTTTAGTTTCTTTATCTTTGTTTACAAATGTATAAACAGAGTTGTTTGGCCCTTCACAGTCAATACATAAGCAGAGAAATACGCAATCTGCCACGCTGCGACGCATTTGACAATTCAATTCAATCATTTATTCACCAAATTGACCACGCGCGAACGCTTTACGCGCCACTTGTAAAATAATAAGTGCTTTTGTGAACATTCAATTTAAAGAACAAGTGGGTAGGTACATTAACATGCTAATAACGGCCCCAGTTAAGGGCAGTTTAAGCTGCGAAGCACCAGTAATAAACACTCTGAATTCTTAATTTAAAGGTGAAAAAATTGAGCTTGAAGTTTTTTAAGTCCCCTTTTTTTGTATGGGATACTTAAATACTTTTTTTTACGAATATAGAATTAGATTTTCTGTGAATATTTTAAGTGTCCACCTGTCACCGATACCTATTTATACACCAAAAAAAAATCACAATTGTTGTATGGGGCTCCCCTTAAATATTTTTTTAGTATTCGTTGTTATAGCGGCCATAGAAATACATCTGTGAAAATTCCAACTGTCAAGCTGTCACCGTTCCTGAGATACAGATTGGTGACAGACGGACGGACAGCGAAGTCTCAGTAATAGGGTCCAGTTTTAACCCCGGACACGGAACCCTAAAATGAAAATTAAAGTAATATTACATAATATGGGATATGTGAATAAAAAATAAAAATGATATGTTACACCAAACTATGAAAAGCCTGTCTTACGTAAAGCTTAGTTATTTGGAAGTAAAAAAAGTATCTATTCTAAACATACCTAAGGTAAAGTCACCGGTGATGGACACAGAACCAGTAATGGACAATGACTCTTATTTACTACCAACTAAGGAAAAGTCATTTGTTTTACAACAATCAATTCACAACTCTATGGTCTTTAAATTATGAATGAAGTGTCCATCACTGGTGCTTGTCAACTTAAACCGTCCACAACTGGTGCCGTTACCTTACTTACTAGACAAGGATTTACCTATACCTATTCTATTCCTATTTCAAGATTTACTTCAGTGATGTTAGGGAGCTCCGTAACCGTAACCGAAACTATCGGATAGAAAAATATATCCGTAGCTAACCATAACCGAATCTGAAATAAAAGTTTCGGATAGTGTCGGATAGGGGCGGTAATTAATTGAGACACGTTATGGCAAGTTGTTTTGATCGGCCGGCCGTTGCCGACGCACAAGTCGAAATAGGATGAAAAATTATTGACTGATCGAGATTCCTGCCATTAAACCTATATTAGGTATCTATTTGTATTCCACTTTTGGAATTCCATAAAAATCCGTAACCGAAATTATTCGAAACTTACGGATAATCCGAAATAATTGCACATCCGTATCCGTATCTGTATATCCGATATCATAATCATTCCTATATCCGTATCCAATCCGTATCCGAAATTTCATATCCATAACATCCCTGATTTACCTACATAAAATGTTTTGTTCTGGCATGGAGGGTAAAACATCCATAGACGGATGTATGCTTTTAGGATATTGCTAATTTGAAGTCGGTTTTTTTGTCAAAATTATTTATTATTATTAGTTTGTTAGATACATTTAACTTAGCTTACGGGCTACAGAGTTAGTATTAGTACGAGTAAGATGATACTTTATCTACAAAAATATTATGTTTTAAATTAATGGATAACGCGCCGAACTTGATAAAGGTGTCCAAAAGGAGAACGGAGATAACGACCGCAAAGTAATTTTTTATGTTATTTTTTAAACGATGGGTAATAATGAGCTTTAAGTAGGTATAATAATAAATTGATTAGTTATTAGAAATTAAACCCACTGCGACAAAAAAAACGTTCTTTTTATTTTAATTATACTTATAAGTATGTAGGTACATTACAGTGTGATTACTGATTAGGTAACAATAATAAAATATGACAACTAATAAGATAATAATAATATAAGAAGGTTATACTCAGTAGATAGTATTTAGCGGCAGTAGGTATAGTGCAAAATAACGAATTACGTTGTTTATACCGAGATTAGCTCGACATGTTTCGGATCAATCCGTGATCCATCATCTGGAGCTACGCGCCACGGCAGCGGACAGACGCGCACTGCGTGCAGCCGCTCTTTCCGCGCGACTACTAGTCACAGCTGACAGCAGTTCACAACTACCCACATTTTCGCTAAAACATTCACTATTATTGTCAAAAGACGGGTAGCACACAACACTAACAACATCAGTCTCTAAAGGCTCGTTCACACCGACCACAGACGTAGTACGAGTATTAAGAACAGTTTTCCAGTTCGGGGGAATCGACCATCTACTATCCCGATTGAAATTTGCATGCCGACTGATTTCAATGGCCTCACGCACTTTTCGCGGAATGAAAAACCTTTCCCGCGCCAGTACAGATGTTTTGTCAAACCTTATATAGTGAGTCGAGTCGGAATTCATCATTTGTTTGTTTGTATGTTTGGTTAGGCTCAGTAACTACAGGACCGTTTTTAAAAATTCTTGCACCATTCGAAAGCCACATTATCCACGAGTAACATAGACTAAATTTTATTTTGAAAAAAAAAAGGATTCCGTAAAATATTTGGGTTTGGATATCTACATCTACACTAATATTATGAAGAGGAAAACTCAGGCTCAGAAACCTACGACCCCAAAATCCGAAATTTACGCGAACGAAGTCGCGGGCGGAAAGCTAGTAGTAGGTATATTTCAATTTGGACGTGTGGTATCGGGTTTAGAAAAACATATCTCCTTTTCTTCCGTGGATATCGTAAGAGGCCTTAGTTGGTTAAGGTACGATTTAGGCTACCTGTAATTATTATACCTGCCAACTTAAAACCTACAAAATATGCTAGGAGTGGTTACGAAACGTGAAATGCTCATGGTAATATAGCGTTTCGTGTGCTCTGCCTACCCCACATGGCAATACAGGTATGATGTATGCTTTTTTCCATTTTGGAAACTACAGCACACAATTTTTTTATCCATATCAAATACAGCAGAGGGAAATCAACTCTACATTTTATAATTATACATACATCTTATAAAATACGGATAACTCACGTTATAAATCGAGTTTAGCTCGACATGTTTCGGACTAATTCGTAGCCCTTCATCTAGGAGCCGCGGCAGCTGCTGCTGCCAAACGCGAACTGCGCGCCTCGGCTCTCTTCGCGCGACTGCTCGTGCTCGACGAAGCTAACACTGGCTCACGACTACCCTCGTTATTATCGTCATTTATATTATTGTCAAAAATAGGGTAGCACACAACACTAACTACATCACTTTGTAAAGGCACCTCCACACTCGCTGTTGACGCAGTACGAAGATTCAAAACCGTCTTCCAACTCGGAGGCACCGACCAACCACTATCTCGATTAAAATTTGGACGTCTACTAATCTCTATAGCTTCACGTACTTTTCGTTGAATGTAAAATTTCTCCCTTGCTAGTACGGAAACCTTGTCAAAACGGATATAGTGCGTCGAATCAGAGTTCATTGAGTGTTCGGCAACGGCTGACCCCCGATCATCTTGTTTCTTCATACTGCGTATGTGCTCCGATAACCTCGTGGAAACATTGCGTCCTGTCTCTCCGATGTATATGGAGGGAATCGAGTTGTGTCTGAAAAGTGGATATTTGGTTTGGCGCGGTGAATATTATCTGCAAATTGATGGAGTGGCCATGGGTTCACCGATAGCTCCTGTTACTGCCAATATTTTTATGGAGTGGTTGGAGGATAAAGCCTTAAACAACGCTCCTGTGGTTCCTAGATATTGGTGGCGATACGTGGACGATATTTTTGCCATTGTGTCAAGAGATGTTTTGTCACAATTTACCAACTACCTTAACACGGTGCACGATAAGGTTAAGTTCACGGTGGAGATGGAAAGCGACGGGCATCTGCCGTTCCTGGATGTTTTGGTTATGCGTAGACCTTGTGGGAGGCTGGAAACCACAGTATATCGTAAGCCAACTCATACTGATCGTTACTTGAGGGCAGATTCACACCACCATCCTTGTCATTTATCTTCTTTGCCCAGAACGTTGATAAATCGTGCCTTAAAAATTTGTGATCCTCGGTTTGTTGATCGTGAACTGGGTCACGTGAAGCGTGTATTAGAAAGCAATGGGTACAACTGGAGGCAGTGTAACCGTGTTGTGAACGTGTCGGCTCGTCAGCGGCCAGAAGAGGTTGAGAGGTTGCCAGTGTACTTGCCTTATATAAAAGGGGTAACGGATAGAATCGGGCACTTGTTACGCCGTAGATATAGCATCAAGTCGATATTCCGCCCTCAAAAGCAGTTGAGACAGTGGATGCGTTCACCAAAGGATAAAGAGCCCCTGAGTGGTCCCGGGGTATACATGATTCCATGTTCTTGTGGCAAAAATTACATCGGAGAGACAGGACGCAATGTTTCCACGAGGTTATCGGAGCACATACGCAGTATGAAGAAACAAGATGATCGGGGGTCAGCCGTTGCCGAACACTCAATGAACTCTGATTCGACGCACTATATCCGTTTTGACAAGGTTTCCGTACTAGCAAGGGAGAAATTTTACATTCAACGAAAAGTACGTGAAGCTATAGAGATTAGTAGACGTCCAAATTTTAATCGAGATAGTGGTTGGTCGGTGCCTCCGAGTTGGAAGACGGTTTTGAATCTTCGTACTGCGTCAACAGCGAGTGTGGAGGTGCCTTTACAAAGTGATGTAGTTAGTGTTGTGTGCTACCCTATTTTTGACAATAATATAAATGACGATAATAACGAGGGTAGTCGTGAGCCAGTGTTAGCTTCGTCGAGCACGAGCAGTCGCGCGAAGAGAGCCGAGGCGCGCAGTTCGCGTTTGGCAGCAGCAGCTGCCGCGGCTCCTAGATGAAGGGCTACGAATTAGTCCGAAACATGTCGAGCTAAACTCGATTTATAACGTGAGTTATCCGTATTTTATAAGATGAGTGAGTCTCACGGTAGTTTAATGTTAAATTATACATACAATTAGAATCCTTTATATTTTGATGCAATGTCCTAAATATACGTAAGTATAAACGTATAATACCTATGTCTTTACATTTGCAGACTCAATGCCTTAGTGTTAAAGGCTAAACTTCATTGAGGTAATATTTAAATGAGATAACGTGGTTACATACCCTACATTTTAATATCTGGAGTAAAGACTACAAACAACCATATTATGTTGATCGATTGGTAAAATATAGGTATGTTATTAAAATATCATATTTATTGTTATAGGTTGCCATTATTTCAATTTATGTTTTTAGAATGGTCGAGTGATTAGGAAACGGTTATATTTCACTGTCTATATTTTTTACGTTAGATCAGGGGTTCCCAAACTGTGCGCCGCAGAAAGTATAGAGGGGCTCCGCCGTGAGTCGATTCTTTATCATTATCCGAAACCATTTTCATATTTTTACACATAGATACATATTTTTATTCCTGTCAACCTAAATACCTACTACCATTATCTGAGCCTATCTTTACTGTATCTTTTTCAAATAGTATAGTAGCAATAGGGCGCCGTGACAGAATTCTAAATTTGTGGGTGCACCGCGGGCTGAAAAAGATTGGGAACCCCTGCGTTAGATTAAATAAAACAAATGGAAGCTATTTTACAACAACTTTTATTGCTGTCTTGCTCTAACCCATTGTTCCCTAACCTGTGGTCCGCGGACCCCTGGGGGTCCGCGAGCTTATGTTTGGGGGTCCGCGGTCCCATACGCATCTATCTTACTTAGAGCATAAACAAAAATAAAAAAATTAACTACGCCAAATATCTCGTAATAAAATTATTACGCTTACTGAGCAACGCAAGCGCGCCGGGAACAGTTTCTGACTTAGTTGCAAAAAAGCAGCACCAAGCTTCTCATTAATGTTTTTTCGCTTATAAATTTTAAATAAATAAATGTTTTTCTACGAAAAAGTTTGTTTTTTCACTCAGGGGTCCTTGGCATTATGCTTGATTTCCTTGGGGTCCGCGGCTGAAAAAGGTTAGGAACCGCTGCTCTAACCTATGCGTTTAACAACTAAATTAACTAACACGCTAGTTTTTAACTATTCACTGCCACTTTTTTTACTTTGAAAACTAATTTAAAGCATTTCATTTTATAATAATTGTATTGTATTGTATTGTATTGTATTGTATGACTCTTTATTGTACACAAAAACACTTACATAAAACAATTAACACGAGAACAGACATAATAGGGTGAAGTTACATTTATTAGCATCGAATCGCATTTAGCTGGATGATTTTAAACTCACTATACGCATCGCATGCGTTCAGCTGCTAAGTATGGCATATTTTTATCTGCTTAAGTATCCTATCGCGTACTTTTATATGCTGCCGTATGCTATCGTATGCTGTCGCATGCTATCTGCAATCACGACGCCGCAGTTGAAATGTAAATTTAAATTTTTCCTCGTCTATATTTATGAAATATAGGTAATTATTGAAATTATTGGAAGTAAACAAATTTGTGCACTTTGATAGATGAACACGTTGTGATAATGACATTAATGACCCATTCGGCCGCCCATTCGCACTCTTCCTCCTTTTCTTTGCGTAAGCAGCCTTTCTCATTCGTAAGCATCCCGCCTCTCACTCTTAAGCAGCCGTTATCAATCGCAAGCGTCATGTCGCACGCGTAAGCATCAATTCTCATCCGAAAGCATCTAATCTCACGCTTTAAGCAGCCGTTCTCATGCTTCATCTTGATTAAGCATTCTTCAGCATGAGAAGTGGATAGTTACATTTGTAAGCATTTAATGCTGAAGCTGAATCGATGCTGAAGGGTGAATTGATGCTGACGCATATCCATACAAAAGTGCGTTTTTGTATGGAAAAATGCGATTCGATGCTGATAGATGTAACTTCACCCTTATGCACAAAGGCGAACTTATCCCCGAGGGGATATCTTCCAGTTAACCTTCGGGTGATTGACAGGATATGTTGATAGAGTAGACATACATACAAAAATACAGAAGTAAACGAGATAAAACCTAAAACTACTTAATCTAAACAGACGTATATAAATAAATACCTATATCGAATACATAAACATTAC
The DNA here is from genome assembly GCA_005406045.1 of Adoxophyes honmai. Taxonomy (NCBI): domain Eukaryota; kingdom Metazoa; phylum Arthropoda; class Insecta; order Lepidoptera; family Tortricidae; genus Adoxophyes; species Adoxophyes honmai. The sequence goes on along the minus strand of BHDV01031675.1, from coordinate 229,582 downwards.
ATCATAATACACACAAATAAATAATTATCGCTATTATAAGCTTACATACACGGTGCTCGTGAGCATTGCGAGAGATTTCAAACACGAATTCCAGAGGCTATAAGAAGTAATAAATGTTATATGAACTTAGGTCGAAACACGATTTTATTTTCATTATTTTCATACATAATAATTGCTAATGTCGTATAAATGTGCCTTAATAATAACAAAAAAAATCGTGTTTCGACCTAAGTTCATATAACATTTATTACTGCTTATAGCCTCTGGAATTCGTGGTTGAAATCTCTCGCAATGCTCACGAGCACCGAGTATAACATTCTATTATTATAAATAAATAATAATCAGTTTGCTTTCCCACACCTGTTAAAAGATGGCAAGACTTCCTGAACAAATAATAATAGGATAAAAAATATAATTATGTATAATAACATTAATAACAATGTATAAATACCTAAATTGGTCAAGAAGTGAAGTGAACCCACGACCTTTATAAATAGTATCGTACTGCAAGGAATTTATAATATATGTACTAATATACGTATTACTTAGTTTCCTCAAGTCCGTCAAAAGATGGCGCTAGTAGTACTAGTTTTATACATTGAAATTTAACGATTAATCATTTGTAAAATATTAATTGAGTTATTAAAAATAAGTTAAATTCCGTGTGCTCCGTGTGGTGCCGAGTTAGAATAGCACCTCCCCCTTTCTTCCCGTGGGTGTCGTAAGAGTCGACTCTGGGAAAGGGTTAGTGTATTGTGGGCGATGGGCTAGCAACCTGTCACTGCAATATCACGTTTAACCATCTGGATACCCTGAAATTGCTAGACGTGGCACTAAATTTTTGAATTCATGTGCTCTGCCTACCCCTCTTGGGAATACAGGCGTGAGAATATGTATGTATATGTATGTGTGTTAAATTCAATAGTGGTATATAAATTCCTTGCCGTACTGTTGAAGCCGTTCATTATAACATTGTTTACGACTAGTTTCCTTAAGTCCGTCACTAGATGGCGCTAGTAGTACTGGTTTTATACATTGAAATTTAACGATTTATTATTTCTAAAATATTAATAGAGTTATTAAAAATAAGTTGAATTCAATAGTGGCATACAAATTCCGTGCCGTACTGTTAAAGCCGTTCATTAAAACTTTATTTACAACTTAGTTTCCTCAAGTGTGTTACTAGATGGCGGTAGTAGTACTAGTTTAATACATTGAAATTTTACGATTTGTCATTTCTAAAATATGAAATGTGTTATAAAAATAAGCTAAATTCAATAGTGGTAGTTTACATATTATTGTTAGTCTAATTAAGATGTAATTTTTTGTTTATTTTTCTTTTTATATGTAGGTAAGCGGCAGAGTCGCGCATCGTGAGTGGCACGGTCGGGGTGCGAGAGACGGTCGCGCGCGCGTTGCAGTCGCGAGAGGGCGGTGGCGCGCATCTCGCGTGATGTCGGTGGTGCCCGGATGGTGCGCGGTGAGCGAGGCGACGGTGTTGATGGGGCGCGCGAAATGGGCTGCTGAAGGTGGGCCGTCCTTATACGGACGGATTCAAGACGGGGCTTCGTCGGCGCCTGCGGTACGCGCTGCTGCTGCTGAGCGGCGTTGCGCGACCGCAGCGGCGTCCGTTTCGGCGGCGGTGTCCGTTGCTACGGTGGCGGTGGCGGCTGCAGTGAACCAAGCGCTCGAGGGGCCGGGTGGACTAAGCGCTCGAGGGGCCAGGCGGACTAAGCGTTCGAGGTGCCGGATGGGCTAAGCGCTCGAGGGGCCGGGTGGACTAAGCGCTCGAGGGGCCGGGTGGACTAAGCGCTCGGGGGGCCGGGTGTCGGTTGCGTTGACCCTGCGGGCTGGGGTTGGCGCATCTTCCGCAGGGTATCGAGCAACTCTCTGCACGGTCTGCCCCAAGATTGCGATGCCTCAGTCGAGCGCCTCATTCGGCTCGGTCATATCCAAGACGCACCGCGCCGTCGGTGTCGCGTCAAGCGGGTGGGCCAGGTGGCGAGGCCGGGTGGGGTTGTGGACGGTTGATTCATCCAGTGGTGGCATTTTTGGAGTGGTTGGCCCTAAAAAGAGCCGTTTACACCTACCCTCACACTTTGGTAGTGAGGTGAGGTGGTGGAAGCTGGGAAAGTGGAGGGTAACTCTAACAAGGGCCGTTTAAAACTACCCTCAACTTTGTGATTACGAAAACTCGGGTGGCTCTGACGTGTTTGCTTGCAGCGCACACCGCCTTTTTGCCCGGCGAGACGTGCTGGTGGGAGGCCAAGGTCGGATCGCCGGTTGGTTGGTGGTGGCGTCCAACGGTCCACACACGATGGCGGTCCGAGCGCGGTTCTGGATACCGAACATTCTCGCAAAGCTTACTACCCGCCCGCATGTGAACAACAAAAAACACAAAGCCAAACGTTAACATGCTTCGTAGGCGGTACAGCGACATCTATCGGGAAACTTGTTAGTTGTCGATATAAATAGTAATGGATTAATAAGGCCGTGAGTTCTAGTAACCTCACCTTTTGACAATTTTTTTTTTACAATAAAATTATTACTAGGTATAGGTAGACTATTTCCAATAAAATTGAAAAAGTATCAAAGCTTTACAGAATAAATTTTCTAAAGCCAGTTTCTTTAATTAAAATTGTTTTACACGCGTGCGCATTGCGATCCGATAGAGAAGGCATACTTTTTTCACAATGGCACAAGTCCGAGATGCCGCCGTTGATGTCTTTTGTATGCGCACGGCGCTTATTAGCCGCGGTACATCGGGTAATGTATTCTTAAATTGGCTTAACTCCGATCTTACTCAGAACAAAAACTAGCTTTTGATACAATCGATAAGTTCATGTATACACAAGAATATATGTATGTAGTTAGTAAAATAAATCAGCTATATAAAACAATAGAAAGCATGTTGCGTAACTTAATAGTGGATAACAATAAGAAAGCATTGTGTCATTCAAAATTATACATTTATTTATATGCTACGGATATTTATTGAAAATAATAATTTAACGATTACAAAATCTTTACCTATTAAGATCGAAAGTATTCCTGTTAACCTTCACGCTTTAAATTGGGTGTGAAAATAATTTTACTACGCGCATGCTCTACTCTACTAATGGTATGAACTTTATGAATATGTAAAAATCGACACATGTATATTGCACTTGTACATTCATTTTAAACTTGGCTTTAATCTATAATTAACCTAAATGCATACTATTGCAATTAACAATGCTAATGGTAATGATACGAAATATTGGAGCATTTTGTATAATTGCATCTTGTCAATTATTTCAAGTGTTTTATGCTGCTTAGAAATTAAACCGGAATGATTATTCAAATATGGTCTAATGTATTTGACATTAGTGCTACTGCCACTTGAACCATATTACATTGGCAGGTTTAAACTTTATAATATCGAAGACACAATCTGTATTTTTAAAAGGTGCTCTTTAGATTGGAGAAGTTCGTAAATGTGTATACTTACTTAAAAGTGTATGCTAATTGAACCTGAAGGCAAAGTACATGCAGACCATGCAGCGCATAAAAAAATTGCCAAACTGACACAAATTCATTAAAAATAATACCATAATATTATGTGTCTTGTAATTAATATGACTAATACTAACTCGAGAGTGAAGCCACCACCGACCGTATGTACCTCATTCGACTTATTGGACTGTGTAGCTACTGCTAAAGTGAAGTCCAGAATTAGGCGAACTAACTTGACAGCCGAAAATGTTGCCAGACATAAGAAAAAATAAATAGTGATAAGTTTATGTCGACATAAATATGTCGATATTACCATGTGTTTTCTATAAATCTGATTCTATTTATATTTTACCAAGTAATTCGTCGAAACTTACACACTCATACATATTTTTGCCAAATATGGACGAACTACTGCAATTTACCGCGATTTAATATGAACTGAAGGATGTACGATTTTACTAATAAAAATTGATCCAAGTTGGTGTATTTTTAATTTCTACCAATTTATATTACTGTTCATTTACTTAGTAAAATTATTAGTTTGATTTCAAACACAATAATAAAGATAACAAAACTTTTTACTTTAAACATCGATTTTATAGCAAAACTTTTTATTTTAAACATCGATATTAACAACACTGGCCAAATTGTGGCAACTTTAGTGCACAGTGAACTGTCAAGTTAGTTCGCCTAATTCTGGACTCTACTTTAGCAATAAATTCAACAAATTGATAATACCTACTTATTTTGTGTAACCTCCGGGTTTCTTCCTAAAAATAGAGCCTACGAGTATGAACCTCTCGAAAAAGAACACATGACCTAAGACTAAACATGAAAAAAAAATATATACCTAAATGAAACCCGTTTCCTGTTGTCACGCCATAACATGAAAACGGCTAAACCGATTTATGGCTGATTCTTTTTTTGGAGTTTTCTAATACTCTGTAGAAGGTTTTTACGGAACAAAATGTTTAAAAAATATCTCAGAAAAATTGAAACAAAATAAAGTAGTGCTTCAAAGCTACGCTAAGGCGGTACCTACGAAGTTTGCCGGGTCACCAAGTGAAGAAATAATAACCTTAAGTTAAGCGGTGGGATATATAACTATGGATAAATGATAAAGATAGTAAAATAACCGTAACTGATTGAACATCTTGTTATAAAAACTTAAAGCTGTTTTTGGAGTTAGTTACAGAAATTGCGCAATTTTTGAGTTAACAAATAGTGACTTAAGAACAAACGAATGCCTTTCGATTAGCCTTAAAGGAATGCAAATACACAATAATTAGTAATTGCTGGTGTTATTACGGCAGCAGTTGCGTCCGTCTGATCCTAGACAAAGAGATAATACGTAACAATTATCCGCTAGCAGTTGTTGATAAGCGATCCAACTGGACTAGGTCCTTGTCTGTGTGTAAGCGGTTTTAGTTATTTTGTTCCGTTCAAAAATAAAACCAATACCCATACATTTTGTGTGTCCATAAAAATATGACAAATTATTCCTTCCGAAAGACCTTGTAGTTACAATACGGTAGCAACAGCTCGTATGCGTACACATAAATAAACGTCATTAAATTATGCGTGAGATTGCTCGAAAGTAGTAAAAATCTGTTGTAGGCACCTAAATTAAAAATGGCTATAGATTACCTAATATAAACACTCGGCCCTGTGATCGCCATTAACCAGTACCTAATTAATTCGCATCCGTAAATTTGTAGATGTAGTTGCTCGAGTCTGCACCAAGCGATATTTTCGAAAGCGTCATTTTTCCGTGTGGTGTCTGTCGGGTTTAGACTAATGTGTCATGAGAGGTAACTAAGGAAATAGGTTCGGCGCCAGGCCAGCACTCTGTCACTATTATGCCTGCCAAATGAAAATCCTTACTAATATTATAAGTCAGAAAGTGAGTTTGTTTGTTTGTTTGTTTGTTCCGCTTTCACGCCGTAACTACTGAACCGATTGCTTTGAAATTTTGCAGACATAAAGATAGAAGTCCGGATTAAATAATAGGGCACTTTTTATCCCGGAAAAAATTGATGTTCCCGAGGGAAAACAAAAATATAGTTTGCTTGATAGATCGATATTAATCGATTATAGATCGATATCGATCGATAGATGATAGATCGATGGCGCTGTGTGTCGTTTGAAACGAGAAGTTTTCTTATAGTTGTGCTTTATACCGCAATACATATAACCGAGTTCCACGCGGGCGAAGCCGCGGGCGGAAAGCTAGTCAAAAATAAATATGCTAGAATTGGCCACCAAAACTGAAACAATCGTGCTTATGTCCGAGTAGCTTTTTGTGTGCTCTGCCTAACCAGTTTAAATGGAGGCGTGATGTGTCTATGTATGCAATTTTCTTCTCTTTCTTTCCTGTTATTCAGACCCCTATAACTAGGATATCGGTAAACAATTTTATCTGCATAAACGAAGCGCAGCGCAGGTAACTTTGACGGCAAGCAGCAACGATGCGCAATATTTGGTGTACTTTCAAAACCCATGGTTATTGACCGCAACATGGCAAAGCTAATCTTTCAATTACACTCCTCTGTTTTTAATTTAAAACAATACACAATTTGATCCATTGTTTTTGTGAGCATACTATAGTTATATAAGTCCACGCTGGTTGTCGGCCGCAACCTTAAGTGGGTAAATAACTTGGAAACTGTAGCAGCGCTCATTATGGGTAATGATATTAATGACTCTTTGTTAGTGGTTGCCTCCGACTATACGTATAACCCAGTGGCCCAGAACTGCAGAAACAAAATATTTTCGCCCCACCCATTTTTTTTAATTTCATTGATAGTGCATAAAAAAGATTATCAGAGCGTCTAGCTAGTATAATGAAGTCAATCGAGAAACGCGTCGATTTAAAAAATGATAACTTTAACTTTGCTTGATTTTTTAAGTGATTGGAAATTATAATACAAAACAAAGGCACGCATTTATTTATGATTGATACAAATGGGTGAAATAGGAAGTAAGATATGAAATTATGAAGTCAAACTAGCAATGTCCTTGCAAGCCGTCAAAACGTCTGCTAGCTTGAAAGTAGTTTTTACCTTTCATCTTCAATATAATGTACTCTCAGTTTACCAAACAACGGTCTTGAATATTTTGCTAAGGTCACGCTAGAAGTGATACATTAAGATCTGAGATTGTCCGGATATGAGCTCCAATTACTATGATATTAAATGATACGAGGTGATCTGCTTTCTGTAAATAAAAACTTCTGCTAGTCTCTGCGCACATTGTGGCAAAAAAACTGTTAGTATTTATTAGGAAAATCATACTTGATTTTTTTGGGTGTTAGATGTCAGAGATAGATAGCAGCGGGTTAACGCTTGAATTTCTCTGTGCTCCGCTACCGGCCTTTAAGGTAATTTGAATATCGCAAGCCCTGCATGTTAAGGCGACTACTAGGTACACCAATAAGCGTGATATTTCTAATGACGACGACATATCAATCATATCGTGTAATGATATTGAACTAAAGTAAAACCCCATAAAAAACTAAAAAACTAGCCAAATCTCGATGGAGTTGCTTGTTTTTCTCTAAAAAGTAATGAAATCTAGACAAAGTCGTGCCAAGTCTAAGGTTCCTTATATTGCAATTTATTTATTACTAGCTTTTGCCCGCGGCTCCGCTCGCGTTAAATTCGGAGTATCACAGAAGAGATAGCACACATTCCAATTTTATAGCTTTCTACATTAAAAACTTCCATTCCTCACTTTAGGGAAATGGGGGGTTTTGAAGAGACAAAATGTAGCCTATGTCACTTTCCATGCCCTAAACTATCTCTACCTAAAAAATCACGTCAATCCATCGCTCCGTTTAGCCGTGAAAGACTGACAAACAAACAAACACCCTTTCACATATTTATATAGTGGTACGGATTATAATTAATGTTGTGTGACTTGGCCGTTGAACATTCAACAGATTTCAACGCGTACATCGTTCCATATAAAAAAATTGGTTGCAGTTGAACTCTTAAACCCCGATTAGTTCCGATGTGCGTATAACTCGCTGCGATGCGTTTTATACGATCAGATAAATTCCCACGCACACTTCCGGGGGGCGGTTTTTGTACCACTTTTAGTCGGCAATTTTGACGTAACGTAGAACAAGTCAGTATGTTCACGCCTCTATTGTGGCCCATAATACGCACAATAACATCGTACTTATGTAGGTCTTTCCCTGTGACGTATTGGGTTTAGTAGAACACCTCACCATTTATTCCGTGGATTTCGTAAGAGGCGAAAGGAAAATAGGTAAAATATTCTTAGGTGATAGGCTAGCAACCTGTCACAGTTTTACGTCTTTTCTCTAATTTGGTACAGATTAATTGCGTTCTATGTTTCGTTTGGTATGCTCTGCCTACCTTGTTTAAGAATACGGGCATGACGTAAGTACGTGTATGTATGTATGTACTGTTTCGTTGTCACTTTTAGTACAGAGGTTTGAACATAGATGAAAGACTTACAAGGCAGGTTGCCAGCCTGTGGCCAAAAACATACTTAGTCACATTTCCGTAGTCGTTTTTTATGACATCCACGGAAATGGAGAGGTGCTTTTCGAAACCCGACACCACACGCACCTGAACGTGTGGGCAAAACCTATAGCTTCCTTTTATCATTTATCAGTCAGCGTCTGATACATGTATACACTTTAGTACCTTTTCTAATTAACCTCATATTTGAACTCTCGCATGAAATTGTCACTGCGATCACAGTGACAAAGTACCAAAGTGTAACCATGTATCAGACGCTGACTGTACATAATATATGTATGTATCTCATGTGCAGCACCAGGAAGCTGTTACAATAATGGCCACCTTTCTATCCAAATAATAATAAAAAATGCATAAAATTCCTCGGTCGCAAGGTCGGGCACCTTGTAGCGGAATAATTGCATTTTCCTTTCTCGATGACCGCCCCGGGTCGCCGCGCGTCTGGGTGGCCAGTCGTAAAAAAACCAAAATAAAACCTCATATTGTTAGAAGGTTTTCTATTTGACATGCCGAATTACGGCTTTAAACTAAACAGTCCCTCGTTTTTTTGGTAATCTGCAGGCCTAATAGGGTTTTTGAACATTTTTGAAATATACTTTAAATAAATTCTTCATTATGTAATAAACACGATATATTAGTATTTCCGGATTCTTGTCTGTATTAACAAAGAAAATAAATATTAAAGTTCAAATTCTCAAACTCACGCCAAAAACGCTGTTTGACATCACATGCAAGTAAACAAAGGCACCACACAAATAAGCTGTCAAAATTGTCATGTCAAATTATCAATGTCCACTTTGACCACAGATACCTTTCATGGTATGTGACGTCATCAATCAATCGCAAGCGTTTCGGTCACAGATACATTATTAACGAATATTAGAAATTAATAGAACAAAATACTCTAAAAATGCATAATATTTTGAACAAAAGAAAGTGAAATATGTTTAATTTTCGTATAATCTGTTAGGATGGCCACAAATTATAGTTTATTTTTACTGTTGTCAAAGACCCTATTAAGTGTAATAAGATGATAAAATTACAACGCGACAAACTTCCATTTTTATTCCAATTTTAGGTTAACCATAAATATTGTTTTTTTTCTACTTGCTTTGTGTGTTCTTATATTTCACATGTTTTGTGAATCGCTCGAAGGTCTGCAGGAAAATATTTCGTCGTATCCTACGAATAGGGGCGTAATTACCATTAATGCCTTTTTCCTCTTCTTTGATAATCGAATTCTGTATTTTTTTCCACATCTACTAGTCTTAAAAATATAACAAAGTCATTTCATTTCGAAAAGTTATTCAAGTTTTTCAAATGAGCCTCAATTGCAATAGCTCTATTTCTTCCGTCGAATAACGCCACTATAGCTGTAAGAAGCTGTTTTCGCGGAGAAGTGAAGCGCGGGGAGTCTGCGGGAGGGGAAACCGCCGGCCGCGTTCGCCATTACGCCCTTTTGCACGCGGAGCGTTTGCGCATATACAGGCCTAGGACGGTGTCGTTATAACCTTTACGCCCCTTTTCCATGGAGATAACGTGTTTACGACACTATTTTTTAAGGCATAAACCAGTTTACGCCTTTTTTCCTCGTGAAAAAAAAAAGATTTTTTTTAAAACTATCGTGGTAAAAAGAATTAAGTGTCATATTTTACATAAATTACATAAAAAATAAAAAAAATATTTAACCATAAAAATTGTAGGGTGTCAAGTATTCTTACTTTTTAATTTTAGATAACTAGGTTTTACGCTGATTTTTTTAAACAGTTTAAAGCGTCTCCTGTAAAATGAACGTTTTGTAGTTATGCCCCTTTTCGTAGGATATACAACGATTTAAGGAATATGTTCGCTTTTCTACTTTTAAGTTGTTCTGTACTGATGTTTTGTACAATAAAGAGTTATAAGATTAGGTGCCTAGAACACTCCACGAAACTAGGATGAAAATACTTACGGTTTTGTGTTTAAAAAGTGTAAACTTAAGTGAAATATTGTCTGTATAGACTGACCAAGAAGAATAGAAATTAAGTGGGCCTCTTTATTCGCAAATGTCACTTTGATATTCCTGTTAAACTTGCGTTTGGCAACAGTTTAGTATGAAAGAATATAATACAATATTTATGATCCATTTTCTACACTTTTTGGTCAGTCTATACTCTGTCAATGCAGTAAAAACGATTTTTTAATCATTATCATGGCAACACCGATCGCAGCGCTCACCTTATTTATCACCAGGCACCTGTCGGATTAACGAATGAGAGATGACCTGTTGTGAGTATATTTACGGGTTCTTTCACGATAAAAGCTTTTTCATCGAGCGAGTGATTAATGTTCTAGAAGTTTAATCGTTGTTAACGCCCGGTTAAGGTCAGAACCCAACAAGCCAATTAGTTAAGACAAGTTGATCTCGCCGAGTTCCTAATTGGATCGTAATTAAACTGCCGTGTGGTGTCAGGTTCAGAATAATTCCTCTCCATTTCTTCCGAGGATATCGTTAGAGGAAAGTAAGGTAATAATATATGTTAAGTTTTATTTTAGGCACCAGATTAGTGCCCTGTCAATATTTTACCTGTTTAGTTAAAACCTAAAAATATGCTACAAGCGAACATGAAACTTGAAAAATGTGAAAATAATAATAATAAATAATAATCGGTGAATCAATCAGGCATATTATTTCCGGTTGTTCTCATCTTGCCAACGGAGAGTACTTGCACAGACATAACCTAGTAGCCAGAATTATCCACCAGCAACTTGCTCTTCAATACGGCCTTGTAGAATCTGAAGTGCCGTATTACAAATACACACCGACGCCAGTTCTTGAGAATGGTCGTGCTACACTCTACTGGGATCGATCTGTTATCACGGACAGGACTATTGTTGCCAATAAGCCTGATATCGTGATAATAGACCGATCACAGCGCCGTGCAGTGCTCGTCGACATCACCATCCCCCATGACGAGAACCTCGTGAAGGCCGAGAAGGACAAACTCAGCAAGTACCTTGACTTGGCTCACGAGGTGACCGACATGTGGGATGTGGATTCGACGATCATTGTACCGATAGTCGTCACAGCAAACGGTCTCATAGCGAAGAGTCTCGACCACCATCTTAGGAGACTCTCGCTAGACGGTTGGCTCAAGGGTCTGATACAGAAGGCGGTACTCCTTGACACGGCGCGCATCGTCAGAAGGTTCCTCAGTCTGCAGCCCTAACCGCCGGTAGCTTGGGTCCTGCCCCGTTACCGACAGCTCCCTAGGTTAGATCTTTATAATAATTGTATATTTTGTAATTTATTTTATTTTATTACTTTTATATAAGCATTGTAAAAATCTAACCTGAGATTGTAATAAATATACTGAATAATAATAATCATTTATTTCAGACAATTATGAGTCCATCAGAAAAATCATGGTTTTTTTTTAACTGGGTGCCACCGCTATGTTAGCGCGACTAGCCTAGTCTGTTAGCGGTGCGCGTCTGGCAGCAGCCGCCGCAGCTCCTAGATGAAAGGTTACGGATGAGTCGTCATAAGTCATAAGACGTTAATTGTTCGTATTTCTCAAGATGAAGTGTGAGCCTCTGAGAATAATGAAGTCTTTTACAAATAATTACTACTTAGTTTAGTTTTCGTTTACATACTGATCAATGTAACAATCAGCTGTATTGATTTTACGAGCTGCTTTCAAAACCGGTAAAACATGTGGTCTACATGGGCCGTTCTCCAGCCGTACGATTTTTCGTGTTCTCAAGTTCAAGTGCTTGTGAAATCTAAATTTTAACAGATAACC
>BHDV01031675.1:176896-215297 GCA_005406045.1 Adoxophyes honmai | reverse complement strand
GGCGAAAACGGTGCGAAAACGACGCGACACTGCGATTCCGAAGCGACACCGGATTTTAAGCTGCGGTTTGGTCGGACCTTAATTCGGCAACATTCGGCGACGCGCAAACTTACCCCCATTACTTAAAGCCTTGCCAAGATAGCTGCCGGAGACAGTACTTATAGTATAGTAACAATCAGTTTCCGCTGTAGTAAGTACCGACTTAATAATAATTTCTTTAGCTCTTTATCAAACTCGAGGTACCTATCTGATTCGTGCGCTCCGTATTTTGAACAGCAGTGGCATTGTTCGACAGCTTTTGTTTAGCCACTGGGCAGATGTCAAGGACTGGAGCATTTACTTTACCATTCCATTCATTCTATTTCGACATGTTCAGCATTGTTTTGCGCAAATAATATCAAATAGCAAATATGAACGCAATGGCAGATATGGACGTGACACTGTCGAAAATTGTTAGATTTCTTTATACAGAGGTGAACCGCAATGGGTTTGCTATAACGGCAAAATAGCGCTAGAAGTAGAGCTTTAAGATTGAGGTTGCGTGAGCAATGCCAGGTAATAACTTGTCTGGCAAATCAATTTTCAAGCTCATAGCTAAGTTTATAGCAGTGTCTATGGCAACATGGCAACTGATACCTAGAAGACCGTTTTAAATTAAAATGATTGTTTCTTTTTTTTCGATTTTCAATTTCTACCGAAATCACCTCTCCGATTCTTCCGTGGATGTCGTAAGAGGTGACTAATGAAATATAGTTTAGGTATGATTTAGGTGACAGTACTAACTTGCCACTGTAATGCCTCTTTCATATATTTATGTAATGTCAAAAGTGTCCCTATAAAATTTGAAATAGTCATGGTCTTGTCTACGTAACAATAATCATTTCGTGTGCGATCTCCGGTTTACAGGCTTGATGTTTATGAACCAATACCAAAAACCATCGAACCAATTGATTCCTGACCCATTATAGAACCTATTCACAGTAAACTTCATAGTGACATTGCATTGCTTCACAGGCGAAATCTCAATAACGTTTATTGTGACAACGTTCTGCGATGGGTCAGGAATCAGTTGGTTCGATAGTACGTAGGTAAGGTATATGGGTAGTTCGGTGCGATATTGTAGGTAAAACTAGGACTCCAATCATTGGTCAAGCAAGCACACGAAACGAATCCATATTCCTCAGCTGAAAATTAAGACAACAGTAAGATTATCCCAAGGCATCCACTAGAAATAACCGAACCGGATACAGTCGAGTCAAGGCTCTGCGGGGAGCCACACAAAGCAATAAAATACCTCTCGTAGAAAACGATCAGTTATTAAAACTGTTGCAAATTTTCATGCATTATTACTCTGCACTTTGGCAACTGTTGCGTCCGTCACAATGCATCTGCATAATTTTAGTGGACATGCAAAACTGGACCGTACAGAGAGCAGTTAAGGTTGTAGACTGTTAGGTATAGAGACAGACACGTACCTATAACAAGCAGGTGTGTGCGTGCGGGTTGTCTGATTAAACGCTCTATTTATTTCTGAGCTATTAATCAGTTTGTGTTACAAAAGCACTTTGGTTCCTTAGGTCCGATTCGCGGTCGTTAGCGCCATTCCAGTGATTAAACATGATAACTACGATTATAAAAATTTCATCAAGGAATTAATTTTATTGTACGCAAACGTAATTTACTGGAACGTGGGTTCGTTCGTTATTTTTATTGACTCATAAATTCATGAATTTGACAAAGTATTCAATCAATTTTCGTACTTACACCTACTAGGTAAACGTAGGAGGGAAGCGGCGAGTAAATATTTAATTAGGCAACGCGTGGGTGTCTAAATTAACTTGCTTAATGATTTATGCTTAAGTTCCTTAAGTTACATACTACCTCTCCCCTGAAGCAGCTTGGATGCTGAAATTTACGTTTTCGCTCCCACCTACTTAAATATTTTCTCTTTAACGTTGGTATATACCGTATGGTGTCGACTTTTAAATTACACCTCTCCATTGCTTCCGCGTGCGTCGTAAGAGGCGACTATACCTTATCGGTTTAGGTAGTTAAAACAATGTAAACAATCTTGACGTGTCTTTTTATTTAAACGTACACTGTATAAATCGAAATCTTTACATTTTACAATTTAGGTATGAAAAAATCATTTACATTCATAATTGAATTGTATAGTGTAACGATTTTCATTTTTAGACTGTGTATTTCAACAAAAACACATGTCAAGATTGTTTACATTGTTTTAACTAATACCTAAACCGATAAGGTATAGGGAAATGGGTTGAGGTGTGATTTAGGCGATAGGCTAGCAACCTGTCATTTATATTTTATACCGTGGCCGGAAATTGACCGTAAATATTTTAATCAGTGGTCGGGTATTCGTGAAGTTTTTTTGCGGAATTTTCATATAAAACAACGCAAAACGTGAAATAGACATGATTTTATCTGCGCAGCATTTTGTTTGCTCTGTCTAATCCATTTGGGAATACAGACGTCCTGTATGTAACTTATATGAAAAAGCTAACAGGCAGGAAGGCAATTATTGAAATTGAGATTTCAACTATTTGGACACCTTTAAATTGAAACTGCGATGAGCGTATACGGTGTCAACACTTAGCTGACCATGCGTGAACTTGTCCCGCCGTGCGTGAAGTGTTGCCACCTGTGTCCACGCATTCGTGCGTTTCATGGTCACCAATGCACTTGCCTTTTCGAACGAAATCATTACGCATTTGGTTTTATTCGAAGGGGGGCTAGGGAAAGGAAAAATCTAAAAGGTACAGCAGAAGTGGTAAACTTAAAATAGTTTTTATTACAACATAAAAAAAACATTTGCATAGTCTTATAATTATTCAAGCCAAAGCGCCACTACAATATCCAGTTATAATTAAACTTTTCATGACAGGGATTGCTTTGCACTTTTTTTTTATTATTGGATTGGCTAACGACATATAACGACGCCCCCTCACTTTTATCTGCACCTGACTTTACAACTCAGTTTCGGGTCGTATCGTTGATCCATAATTCGTAGCAAAACACAGTTTGACATATCGAAGCCTAAATGAACTATGATTATATTTTTCAATAAAACGCGCAACTGGTAGTATTTAATGGCCCACTTACGTGGACACTATTATTTACGTGCATTTCTCGGCATCAGGCGGCCGGTTGCAAACTAGCGAACTGGGGGCAATTATCTATTGCAATAACATTCATTTGTGATTTTGAAACTTATTGATTTTAAAAATGTATAGAATAGGGACACTTCCCTTTTACCTATAAGTAGGTACGTACTTAGTACCTATGCCATGAAAACTCGTATCATTAGGTGTTCGACCGTGGGGTGTCGAGTTTACAATTACACCCCTCAATTTCTTTCGATGATTTTGTTAGAGGCGACCGAAGAAAAAGGTTAAGGTATATTTTAGGTGACAGGCTAGCAACCTGTCACTATTATACCTGCCAACTTAATACCTAAAAAATATGCCAGAAGTGGCCACGTAACGTGAAATAGTCATGGTTTTGTCTATGTAACGCTTCCTGAGCTCTGCCTACCTCGTTTGAAAATACAGGCGTGTTGGTATATAATATGTAAGGATAAGGAGTCCTTACTTGAAAATTTTACTCTATGATTATAAAATTTGAATTTAAGTTCGACCAATAGATTGGTCATTTCGGGTCACGAAACCGCTGATTTATCGGTCGTCCATACTTAATCCGCGCTAAGTCCCAGCAACTTGTCATCATCAAATATGCAGCCATTACTTAATTTATTAAGATTAAGGACCAAAATGTGGCGGTAAGGCACGACAACTCCGGTTAATGGATATCTATCAGAGTTTACGCCTTAACCGTTGTTCTGGCCACATAATCAACAATGAAATTAAGGTAAAGGTAATTAATGACAGCTGTAAAACAACTCTGAGGTATTTGCATTCAACAAGATGGCGGATTGCGCAACTTCATTTACTTGGCGCGACACGCGAGGTGTTTGGCCGTAGGGCCGCGCACAATTATAAAATTCAACGTTTTTTTATGTTACAAGTCTCCGTAAATTAAGTTAGTGGTTAAGTACGTAAATTTATTTACTTATTTAAATCAAATTCACACGTAGATCTTTACTCACTAATTCGATAAAAAATATACAGTCGAATTGAGAACCCGCTTCTTTTTTTGAACATGCGTAAGGTAAATGTACCAATGCTCGACGCCTCAACGCCTAGTAGATGAAATCCACCTGTCACCTGTCTTACCTATTATGACATAAGATTGCAAGTGCCATGTATTGGGTCAGTGTCGAGCACAGGGACGTTTACCTTACATAATGGGATATGTAGAGCATACAAAACCTTACACAGTCAAAGCAGGTCAGTTTCACGTTTCGTAGATACATTTAGCATTTAGTTTTAAATATAGATAAAACAAATACAAATAGTGACAGATTGCTAGCCTGTCGCCTAAAACATGCCTAATAAACGCATTTCCTCATACATATAGTCGCTTTTTACGACACCCATGGAAAGAATGGACAGGTTTTATTCTAGACTCGACATGACACGGGGCCACACGGTGGTCGGTAGGTTATACGTCGATAAAAACAGATAACAAACATACAAAAGTTGTAACACTCCCACACTGCACTATCAACGTTTTGATAGAGCCGTCTGATCAAATATAAAATTAATATGTCAGAAATTACAACGCAATTACACTTAATCAATCATAATACAGGTCTAATGGTTGATAAAAAAATGCACCCGCGGCCAATCAATTAACTTATCTAAGATCTCGGCTGTCGGTCTGTCTGTTGACAAAACCCGCAGCCTGAACGTTTGGCGTCCTCGGAACAACTTGTAGTTTCGGCACTTTTGAGACTCTAAAAGCAATTAAAGGTCAGAATTGAAATGCGTGTCATGTCTGACGACCTATTCGTCGTTCCATGTACACTATAACGTTATTGTATATGTTACATTCATACATAAACATCATGCCTATATTCCCAAATGTAGGCAGAGCACACATAACGTGTTTCTTAATTAGTTACGTCTTAACTAACTCACATAATCACTGTACACATGTTTAAATTAGTTACTTTATTTTGTATAGATTATCTGTAAGTTTCAATTTTTATAGGATTATTTGAAAACTGAACCAATTATTTTGCCGCAAAGGTAGGTATAAGTAATATGATAATTATTATACTGTGAATTTGTTTAAAATTAGTTACTTTGTTTTGTAGACGGCGGTGTGGTCGCTGAAACGACCAATCTTACTCCTCCACCGACCTCCACTCCTGTCCTAATTTTTGGAGGTTTTTTTTAAACTGAACCAATCCTTTTGTCGCTAAAAAGTTATACCTGCCTATTAGCAGTAATACTGAACACGACAATATTTTTTATCGGTACAAGTACAGGCAAAGAGGAAGTCAAAATAAGTGGTAATTTTGAAAAGAATCCCAAGGCCTTCTTGAAACACGCGTCAAAATAAATCTAATTATACCATGATGATATACATCACCTCAAACAAGAACGCATTAAGTAAATCACTCAATAAATGCATGCCAGAGGCGTGTCATTTGCATTTAATGCTCTATAAATAATATATTACAGGTGTAATATAATCGATGTAAAAACATGTTATTAAAAGTCTGCCTAAGTCGCCTGCGGCATGGTCAAATAATATTTTCAATAGCTCAAAGTGCAGTTGATGTTTATGAATTAATATACCTACATAAGTTTATGTTAGCCGGCTGACATGGCCAGCGCTTTTTCTAAGCTTCAGGCGCAAAAGAATTTAGGGCTCCGGCTCTCACAGCAAACTGCAATGGGTGCGATGTTGCGCCGCATGACGTTTCTGTTTGAGACTCCTATAGGTAAATTCAGGTGTATAAAACTATTAAATATTATATTTGTTAAATGTAGAATTTTGAAAAATGATCTCCAATAAACTTACGAACTTTCCTTGGGCGTATTGAACAATTTCATGAAATATCTAGGCCGAATTACAATGCAAAGCAGGGTATCTATTTCACAAACACTGTGGGTGTTTGTGAGTGCCATGTAGTACCTACTTAGCTTTTAAATTGGCGAACTAAATACCTACTTATATACTCTAACGGCCTCTATTCCCAAATGGGGCAGTCAAAAAATCCGAAAAGTTTTAAGTACCATCGAACCAATTGATTCCTGACCCACAATAGAACCTATTCACAGTGAACGTCATAGTGACATTGCATTGCTTGACAAAGAAAATCTTGATTACGTTTATTGTGACAACGTTCTGCGGTGGGTCAGGAATCTGGACATAACAATAATTGAACTTTACCCCTTTTAGCACAGTTTAGAAACAAAATAATTAATAAGCTCCCAAAGCACTGACAGCAGAAGCGGAGCGGCGGAGCGCGATGATGTGATGGTATCGGTCGTAATATTCAAAATCATACGAAAGAGGAGCAAACACCAGCCGGGAAAAAAGGGTTTCATTTGCACCATCTCGCCACTATACTACGGACCACTACTGTACCTACTATAACCACGGAAGAAAATAGTTAATCAAAGGTGCGCTTTTGAAATTTCAAATCAGATTCCCAGCCATCGTCCTTATTGTTGTTTGAAGTGACGGACGAAAACAGAGCGTCTAGTGTGTTCAAATCGATGGTGCAGTCGTTAACGAATTCGTTTGCGAGTTATCGCAAAATTGTATGGAAACAGAGACAGCGCCGCCAGCGGAACGTTTACACAACTGCCACGGTCGACACGTCTCCATACAAATCCGTGATAACTCGCTAACGAATTCGGTAACGACTGCACCATGGATTTGAACACACTAGACGCTCTGTATGCTTTGTGATATCGCCACCCAGACGGCGAAAGGTGTCACCCGCGAGCCCGGGGCCCGTAGGCAGGATCCGGATGCCCGGCAAGGCAAGCGGCATTGTGCCGGGCTCTGCATCATGCCGCGACACGACCAAATAATTAAGCCAATTACGCTTGACAAATGGGCTCGTATAAATCGGTACAAGGGTCAATTTATGGCCCACATAAGATTTTTGATTAATGATCCCTACGGCCCTATTGCTGTGTGGCGTCGGGATAGAATAACACCTCTCCATTTCTTCCGTAGACGTCGTGAGAGGCGACTAAGGAAACAGGTTTAGGTATGTTTTGGGCGACAGGCTAGCAACCTGTTACTTTCATCTTTGTAAACCTAAAACTATGCTTGAAGTGGCTGCGAAGCACGATATAGCCGTAACCATGGTTTTGTCTATGTAACGTTTCATGTGCTCTGCCAGCCCCATTTGGGAACATAGGCGTGATTGTATGTATTTGACCACTTAATTTTTCTGGTCACATTTTATACAAATTGGATGAAAATTTTGAACTCGTTTTCGATTAAACGTTCGTGATCCTGTATTTCTAATAAGTAAACAAACGACTGTATCACAAAATTCGGTCAAAATGAGACGAGGAAAATGCTCGAATAACAGCCCCATGAACAGGTTGGGTTAGTCAAAAACACCTAAAGTTAAGAGTTACAAAATGTTAGTTCATCCTTATTAGTTTTAGTTTAAGTAATTAAAGTTAAAGATGCGTTTTAAAAAGCAAAAGAATGCGTCTTAAGATTTATTACCTAATTAAGTAGTGAACATAAATTACATGAGTATGAAAACAACTGGGGCCACAAAAAATGCAACGAAATGCGGACGAACAAATTGCGAATTAAAATCTTGCTTCCGTTTACGGAGGAACACTAAAAAGATCTTGCAGTTCGATGCACAATTATTTTTAAGACGAGTTCACATTAATTTTATTTTGAAATTGACCTCAAGATTGGCATCGGACACAATGAATGTTGCCAACAGTACATGTATAATTAATATCTTGCATATTATGAACTTTATTTACTTACATGGCTCTTATTAAAAGTTAAGTAGAGATTTTTCCGCAACACACAATTTAATACCTAGTATTAATGAAAGTGTACTTTAAATAAATAAGTAGGTACAGGTACTACTTTCATTCAAAAATACTGTTAGAGGCGCCATCATTACTCATCAAATGTCTTCAAGCATCAAGATCGTATTTTTATATTGAATTTACATATATTCTAATTATTTGTTACTACTAATAAATACAAGTACCTAAGTGTATGACATAACTTTCCCACTTACATTATAAACCTACAACACTGCAACAGTTAACATAAATGCCACCATCTTAGGTACGCATTGCGGTACATATCCATAAGCAGAAACATAAATAAAACATAGTATAGAGCAATTTGAACATAGATAATCTCGTAAGCGCACTTAGTTGCTACATATTTACATGGTATGAACTATAAAGTAGCCAAAGCAGCGACCGCGAAGGACGCCGGTTCGAATCCGAGAAACACCACTTTATTGCAAATCTATACCGTACGTAGTTACTGTCATTATTTATCTATTAGGCTAAGTAGGTATGTAAAATATCAAGAAGCTGATATGATATGACCTTACATAAGACATTGCATACATAATCACGCTTGTATTCCCAAATGTGGTAGGTAGAGCACATGAATCGCTACATACACAAAACCATGAGTATTTCACGTTTCGTCGCCACTTCCAGCCAGTGCCGTAACTAGCCTTTTACGCGCCCGGTGCGAGCTTTCAAGACTGCGCCCTTGAAGATACTGGTCTGGTCATTTCTGCGCCCCTCCAGGGTCTGCGCCCTGTGCCCGGGCACCGTTGGCACCGCCTTAGTTACAGCACTGCTTCCAGCTTATTTATTTTTTTAGGTTTGAAGTTGGCAGATATAATAGTGACAGGTTGCTAGCCTGTCGCCAAAATGTACCTCTTTTAACCTACCTAACTATATCCTTATTCGTCTGTAACGGCATCCACGGTAAAAATTGAGGTGATATTTTAAACCCTGACACCACATGGAACAAGACATTTGCTTTTAATAATTTTAAACAAAAAAAAACCGACTTCAAATTTGGGCTATACTGAAAGCATTTGTCTAATGAGGGTGACCTTCCATCACCAGCAGGCCTCACTAATTTCTGAAATTATAATTTCCAGTCTGCAGGTGCATTCAGTATTGAATGAATTATCCTTTAACTCCTAAGCATTAAGGAGTTGATCTTCCATCATCAGCTCAGTCATATTATTTTACTGCCAGACGTAAATACTGGTGTAGCTTTGAAAAATGTACTAAAAACATTACCTGTGCCTATAAAATTTGAGGGTTGCCCTCGATTTCCCTCATATTCCATCATCAGATCAAGATATGCTGGCAATGGGACCACCTGGAAACTATAGCCTTTCGAACAAAAAAAGAATTTTCCAAATCGGTCCAGGCGTCTTCGAGTAATCAGCGAACACACATAAAAAAAAAATGATAAAAATAATTATCCCGACGAATTGAGAACCTCCTCCTTTTTTTGAAGTCGGTTAAAAACTAACTGCATCTAAAGATTTCAAAGAACCTTGATATGTTATCTATCGCAAAATATAACAAGCTGCGACTAATAATGCAAATATCATTTTTATCTTTATCATACTAAAACAGATTTTTTTAAGCATCGGAAATTAAATATAAAAATACGTATTTAAAGGTCCGTAATCCACCGATAATCGCGATATTTTCACACCTTAAGAATATAAGGAAATTACCTCGCTTATGAAACATATTAAACAGTGCTTGTGGGGAATAACGCTCAGTTTCTGGGTTTTATGTATAAACACTTAACCTTTCATTTATACCTAGTCGCTCGATTTTTTACCTGCAGCAAAAATACACTTGCCAATACAATTTTTAATTTTGATCCTGGTACTTATTATTTACGACTCTACTTGTTCACATTATGTTAGGTATCTTAGTATGTTTCCTCTGTCTTTCCTTAAAATTTTGCTGCTATTCTTGCAAGTAATTTACATACATAAGTATATGTATATCACGCCTGTATTCCCAAATGGGGTAAGCAGAGCAACGTAGGTAGGTACGCAACGTTACAACAGTGAACACCATAACTATGTAATTCACGTTTTGCAGCCACTTCTAGCATGAGTTTAGGTTATACAAAAGTGACTGGATGTTAGTCTGTCGGCTAAAGCACGCCTAAAAATATTTCCTTAGTTGCCTCTTACGATATCCACGAAAGAAGTGGAAATAAGTTATTTTAAACTCAAATAAGTGGAGATAAGTTATTTTAAACCAAAAGGGCAAGTAATTTATACAATAAAAAATAAATCGAGTGCTTTCAGCGAGAATCTTGCAGTTGTGCTAGTGCTAGCAAATATACCTATTATATTTTTACCAAAGCAATCTACTTACATGTTATTCACACGCATAGACGCATACCTATATTAAGCAAGGAAATGTTACAAAAGTTACAATGCAACCAAAACAAATAATCTGCATAATTAAATCGCTTCGGGAAATTTCTCAATGCGCGTCATGCTCGATGCACTATGCGTCGTGAAAATTCTGTACGACGGTGAAGCTATGGCCCTGTTTATCAGTTTGTAACTTGTAATAAAAATTGTCAGTCTCTTTCTAATAATAAATGTTAAAAAGAAACTGTTCCATGTGGTGTCGGGCTTACAATAACACCTCTCCATTTCTTCCGTGGATGTCGTAGGAGGTGACTAAGGAAATAGGTTAAGGTATACTTTAAGCGACAGGCTAGCAACCTGTCACTGCCAACCTGCCAACTCAAAACCTTAAAAATATGCTAGAAGTGGCCACAAACCGTGAACGTTTCGTGTGCTCAGCCTATCCCCATTTGCCACTTTGTACCTTTTCACAAGAAATGTCACTGTGACTTACCATACTTTCTACTAATCAAAGCAATATGAAACTCACTATGAAAAGGTTCAAAGTGGCACAGGTATCACTTTCCTTGACTGTACATATGAAAATTTACTTCATGACCATTTGTTATGACTTCAAAAGATTCTGGAGATATACTTATTTAACTTTTACTATTTTGAAGGCTTTGCTGTCGATAATTTGTCAATTTATTTCCGGATATAGTTAGGTACCTATGAAATCTGTCGGCAACAAAATAAATATATCTCATTAATCTACCCCAAGCACGTACACCATTCAACATGTTTCATATATCATTAGCTCGTTTAAAATCCATAAGTTAGTGAGTGACTAGCGCGAGTTATTAATTGTGTTATTTCGGTAATCAATACGGTGTAATGTTGATCTATTTGGTCCAGTTTGGCCGCAAGGTTGCTAGGCGTCTCTTGACGTGAATATTCTAGATGCTGACACTGTGTTCACTACTAGTCGTATCTAAATTAAGATAAAACATATTTGCTTGACTGACAACCTCATTCGATTATGGGGCATTCTTTAAAATCCAATTAAAGGTAATAATCGAGTAAATTAAGCTGAAACAAAAACACGTTTATTGTATTACGCCTAATGCATAGTCTCCGTTACTCATACGGATCCCCAAAAAAAAGTTACAGATTAGACTCAGGTGTTAAGTTATTGTTTTCCATGCAATAAAATATACACAACAGAGGTATATGTTTTCAACATGTACACCCTGCACCCGAACAAACCTTAATTCTCAAAAGAATGTACGGGTCCAGCTTCAATAATAAGAAACTATGTGTAACTACTTCAATAACACTAGAAATTGTACCTAAGTAGGTACCTAAATAGCTACGCCCTTACAGATTAAATCTTATCTTTAGGTATCCTCCACTCAATAAACAACAACTTACTCTTTACGTAGAGTACCTATTAACCTAGGTCATCATAACATGATTGATCATTGATCAACCAACAAGGCAAGGCAACAAAAAACATCAGAATGTTCGTAAGGTCCGCAAAACGCCTAAATATGCCATATTAACAGCATTTTCTACCATTTCAATTAGAACATTTTCCTTAACATTCCAATATCATGTTCTTTATTTAGAAAAATACTTCAGTATCGAACGCAGCAGCAGAACTTCGAAGCCAGCGAATGCAGCGAGTGTAAACTCTACTTGGTGCCAATGATGAATGTGTTACAGAAACAATGCACATTTGGCATTAGGTATCCGCTCGCTCGGCTAATTGTCAATACATCATTAGGCATGTTCTTGAAAACATTCTACGTTAAATAAACGTTTCCGCATTTTGGCTGTTGGTTTTTATTGCGTGTTAGCCGCTCCTAAATAAGACAGTCACGCCTATTTCTAGAACAAAATATACGTGCGCCTTATTTGTCATTAATGCTCAGATTATTAATATTTCTTACTTATATTATGAAATAGATACGTACTAACTCATCCTTAGATGCTGTAGATTCTGGTATCATAGCTACAAGTTGAAATTAACTAAATTAGGTATTCTAGTAAATCGAAAGTGGCAATGAAAGAGTTCCACTTTAAAGAATCAATAAATGATTAATTGATTATGCACATCAAGTTACGGCAAAAACGATATTTTTTTTATTAAAAACTTGAAACGTTGCTACGAAACGTGTTAGTCATGGTTTTGTGTATGACACTTTTCTTGTGCTCTGCCTACCCCATTTGGGAACACATGCGTGATTGTAAAGTAAGTAAAATAAATAGTTTCCGCAAGATAGTGATTTGATTTGCAAGCTCTATGTAGACAGAGTTGATTGAGGGCAACAGCAGCTAACTATAATTGCTTATTAGTAAAATCGACCGCGCGCGTGCGTCGCGCACCGGCGCGCGCGCCGCCGACTCATTAATTGGACTAGACATGATTTTTTAACAATTATCAAACCTGCTGCGAATTAAGCTGGATTTCCGCTTTATTAGTTTAAAACATTGGAATGGAGGCAACATATTTTATCATAAGCATAAAACACTGTGTAGATTTGAACAAATGAGAATATTATTGCAGTAAGGTCTCCTTTAACCACTTTTTTCATATTAAAAATTGATTCACCCGCGAGTAAAGAATTAGTTATTCAAAGTCTAATTCTCATTTGGCTAAATGCACCCAAATAGAGAAGACTGGTCAGTTATGTAGGTAGAGCAGTAAAAACCATGGAACATGAAACACATTATGAAAAGGTTCAAAGTGGCACTGATATCAATTTCCTTGGCTGTACATAGATCTGTGTAGTTTTTATTCGCCTGTATTCTCAAGTGGAGTAGGCAGAGCACACCAAACGCTACATAGAAAGCTGCAACGGTTTTGGAGCTCAAATAACTTCTAAAATATCTGGTGTGGTAACGGGAAATCATTGCACTATTAGTTCCAAAAAAAGCCTGCGAGTTCATGATGGCCACAACCTCTGTAAAGAGTAAGGTAAACGTCCCTGTGCTCGACACTGACCCAATACTTGGCACTTGCAACCATGTCATAGTAAGACAGGTGACAGATGGGTGTCATCTATTGGGCGTTGAGGCGTCGAGCATTGGTACTTTTACCTTACCGAACAAGAAGAGTAAATAGAAACGTGTTCCATTTTCACGACAAAATTTGAACTCAATTTTGTGGCATGCTGTAACGGATACACGCAACAGTAGATCACAAGAAGCGGGCGGCGGTTTGCGGTTTCATCCAATAGTTTGTTGCATGGCTGCCTGTCCTTAGATCACTTTCTCGGGGTAATGACATTCACCTTGAAGGGATAAAGGTGGTTCAAGGTGACAGCGCAATCGGGTGGTCTCAGAGAGCCGACGAAGATCAATCGTATGACCACATTCAAGTCTGTGTGGTGTATGTATGTACTCCATAGTATCTCGAGACTCGGCGTCGAATTAAGTATTATAGGTTAAGAAATCACCTCTTTATTTCTTTCGTGGATGTCGTACCTAATGAGTCGACGAAAGATATAGGTCAGATCAGTTTTAGGCGACATGCCTGCAACCTGTCACTATACCTACTACTATAGTACCTACCTATTACCTTAAAACCTAAACAATATGCTGGAGTTGGCCACTGTGGCCACCATGGCACACAAAGGCCCGGTTCCCACTATGCCAGACCGGCAAATCTCCCGGTCCTGTAAAATTGCCGGAAGGCCTAGTGGCAGTACAGATTGTATGAAGTTTTTCACATTATCCCGGGTCCGGCTTTATCGCCGAGCCCGGCAATTTTCATACAATTTGTACCTACTGCCACCAGGCCTTCCGGCAATTTTACCGGACCGGGAGATTTGGCGGTCCGGCATAGTGGGAACCGAGCCCAACTGATAGTAGTTGTCTAAATTAAGGTCTTAAAGTTATAAAAAAATTACATATTACTTCAATATTTCGTGGTTTATTTTCACAGTTTACCAATGCTGACGGAATAATATCAGAGGGAACAAAATTAACTGTTACTAATACATATAGTAGTAAAAAAGTTGTAGTAACAGGTGTCATAGAGATAGATACATATAACAGCCTATTCTTCGAACTACACGTTGCGAAATCAAACTTTAATTAGTCTTGTAATAATACTAAGCTAATGACTTGCCAAATATCAATAGTATGTTATCAATAAGTACCTACATATTTGCTGATTTAAAAAATGTTTCGTAAACGTAGCCAGATGAACAATGACTTGCAATTGGTTGTGCGTACGCGCCTATAGTGGAGCGCTGTTAAACGATCTAGTAATGTACAGTCAACATCATTTGCATTGGTACGGATAGATTTACTAATGAAGTGTCTAAAGATAAACCGACATAATCACGGCTGTGATCCTTGAAGGGATAACAGGCAGAGTACATGAATCGTTACATAGGAATTATGTCCTTGATTAATATTTCGGAGTACTACTTATCAGCATTTATATTGTACGGTGACGATGATACCATTTTGTCGTCTTAACCTATTTTCCGTAGTCGCCTCTTACGACATCTGCGGTAGAAATGGAGAAGTGTTATTCCAAACCCGACCCGGAATCTTTCAACTATTAAAAAAAACCTGAAATTGTGCTAAAACTGGCCGCGAAACGTGAGACAGTCATGATTTCATTCAGCATTCGCTTGCATTCAGCGTTTGCTTGTAGGTACATGTACGTTTGTAGCGATCCCACTTACTTACTTAACTACTGTTGATGAACTAAATCACGATGATGTATAGTAAAA
Source organism: Adoxophyes honmai (assembly GCA_005406045.1). Taxonomy (NCBI): domain Eukaryota; kingdom Metazoa; phylum Arthropoda; class Insecta; order Lepidoptera; family Tortricidae; genus Adoxophyes; species Adoxophyes honmai. Next base: position 200,246 of record BHDV01031675.1, on the reverse strand, counting down.
TATGAGTAACTATTTAAGATTTAACCCAAACTACAGCTGACTATACCTTTAAAGTAGAATTCGCACTCCGCAGACCGCACCCACTTGCCGCGGTACAGTCGCCGACACCCGACACTCGGAGCTTTATAATGTCATTATGTATTTAGGTTTATATGAGACGTAAAACCAGCGTTAAGTATCTGACAGCTCCCGGTAAATTATTATGTAGTTCAAAGTATGCCACAGTTTTAATCACCTACCAATATTGAGCTACATTTCAATTATTAACAACTTTAACAAGTAAAACATTCATCATGAAATATACCTACTGAGTTGTTTTATCACTAACTAGAACTGTAATAAAATTAGTTCAATTTACAAACAAAGTTAGTTTTTCGTAACATTGCTAAAATTGGCTCCGAAGCGTGAAATAGTCGTGAATTTGTCTATGTAACGTTTCAAGTGTTCTACTTGTTACTTGAGAATACAGGTGTGATGTTTATGTAAGTATCTACCTATGTTTTGTTTGTCTATTTGGTAGAAGAAAACTAATAATTAACTTCTAAGTAGTGTCCCTGAAGTGGAGAGATCCAATGAGCCAAAGAAGTTGATTCCATCTTTCTGATTATTACATCCACTATAGAACAATCGACGAGTAATGATCCCTGGGACACTGACAATAATAATCACGATACAACCTTGTAGCGGCGTCACCGTTACATTGAAATCGAACCGTAGGCGTTTAAAAATTACGTTTATTTATTTTAGGTAGATTTATTTCATTACAATGATATTTCGATGGAATTATAACAATTCTTAACATTTACAAGGAATTATCTCAACCAGAATTTACGTTTACGTCTTGCAAAAGTTACTTCGTTTGGAAGACATCGACTAATGTGGAAAAATATCGATAAAAAAATGTCGATAAAAATGTCGATAAGTTGAAAAGAATGTACACAAAATACACTAAAGTATATTGACGATATTTAATGAAACTCCGATGAATAACAAAGACATCCACCATTTTTCCTACCGCCGCAAAACTTAAACTGAGATTTTTGAGATAATTTCGCAAAACAGTTTATCTCCTCATTATTTTATCGCCCTGCATTTTTAATAATAACCGTACTCAAACTGATTTGACTATGCCAATAGATGCACAAAGATATCATAAATAGAGGGATTTTAACAAAAATTTAAAACAGTTACCGGCCAAATTTTTGCTGGTAATAATAAGGATTTTGTAAAAAAACTTTTCGGTACGGTACGGGCCTTACATAAATGACCTGATTCACAAAACGAAAGTTTGTTTACTGGGTAAAATTATACGATAAGGAAATGAAATGGGTCCATTTCTATTTTTGGAAAATTTAGGTTTTTTTAGTTTTTAATTTATGCCAAAAAAATTAAATCACTTCAACGACAACATAACAAAACTCCTTCGTCTTTAATAAAGTTAAGTTCCATCGACACGCCCCATCACTAACGTGAACTGTCATGGCTCATGTCAGGGATCATGTCTCGCCGATTGTCCTATAAGTAGATAGGCACTTCCATCATATTTCTCAAAGACAATAAGCACATTGACAAGTGCATAGCAATAACAACTTATGATTGGATTGCGACCTGACTGGAGTATAAAATAAATTCAATTTAGACTAGCTGTAAAAGCAGATTGAAAATAGATAGGTACTTGATTCTCCTACCAAGAGTATTACCTTTATTGATTGTTAATTAAACAAAAACCGATAACTAAAATCCGGTTTGGTCGTAAAAAAATGCGATATGTGACTGTCATAATTAAGTATGTGCATTTTCTTTGGCATTTGCAAAAAAAGGCCGAGAAGCGAGAGCGAGGCGCCTAAATCTAACCCTAAATCTAAATAACTTTTGAAAAATTTCGTTTCAAAAATATCTAAAACTATTCTAAATTTCAAGTCGGAACGCATTTTGTACTTCCTAACATAATCATTGCGACGGAAAAACGGAGTCATTGACGCCATAAGGTCTCCTTTTCACCTTTTTTTATTCGGAACCCTATAAAGTTTTTGATTTCCCTTTGGCTACTTCTTGGATCGTTGTCATCGCTGCCGGCGGCTGTACCGTCTGTTATCAAAACACACAATACAAGACATTGTCGTGGTAGGGTACCTGTCGGCATTGCGCAACCGGGCAAGAGCACTTTCGTCTGGCGCTCAAGCTGCAGGTGCGGGCTTCAGTTATCTGCTAATCTAGACGCATGGAACAATACAGGTCCAGTGAAGGAGCTTCATTCCTGACCTACCAAGGAACTTTTTGACGTTAACATTTACGGTTTGTTTGTAAAGATGGTTCTATGATGGGCAGGGAATTAAGTTATTTTAACCGTTTATAGGTTCTTGAAAAGTAGAAGCAGGTATTACTACAGCAGAGCAGAGAGTGATACGCACAGAAATATTAAACCTAAATAATAGATTTTAGGGTTAGACCCTTTATTGATTTAGACACAAAAGCAAAGCCATGGTTACTTAAATAGGTATGTATGTATGTAACTCTTTATTGCACAAATAATCATGACAAAATAACAGACAAAACAGAACATAGGTACGTGGACTATCAAAAATAACTGGGTATGCCTTTAACAGATTCCACAGAAGAATGTTCTGTAGAAGACGCATTTTTATAATATTTTCTAACAGTGATTCTGTCTTCTCGTAGGTACTTCACCCGTTAATAACATAGGGTTCGAAACATTTAGAGACGTCATAACATGGGGTTTGAATAATAATTTCAAAAATACGATTCAAAAATCCAATATAGTTTTTGTATTACTGGCACTAATAGGACTTTCAAATGCAGCAAAGATACGTCAGCTGATAAGTGCAAGTATTTAACGCGTTGGCGCAACCGGTGGCAAGCGCACGCGCTCGCCCACGATGCTCGAACGATCCTAAGGATCAATTTTACTTATTGTTAGTATTTAAGTGTATCACAAGTGAACACCCTAATTTTCGACAGCTTATTTTCTATGTTTGACCCGTAATACCATTGAATTACGATAAAAAAGGTGCTTATAGGTGCAGCGTGGCTTACTGCATCTAGACCTGAAAAGCGATGAAACATTTGTCACTGAAAGAGCAATAATTTCCGGCCACCCTGTAAATTAAACCTAATCAGCAGAACCCGGAAAATCCATAGCAAAACAAAAGACTGTCGCAATCTAATTAGAGTTTGAAACATTTTTTATCGATATCGAGTAATATAAGATAATATTGTGTAATATGAGATAAAGCGGCTCACTAGATGAAAAAAAAATATTACAAAATTTCACATACTTAAGTTTTTCTAATTATACAGGTACAGATGCAATTTCTTCTTCGAAATCCACGTCAGTAGGTACACACAGCAGCACATGTCATCTCATTAGGTTTGTTATAGTGATAGGAGTATATTATATTATTAATTTTTCAACATTCTCTGGGAGAAGACTGTTTCGTTTATCACTAGGTATTGAGCCATTTATTATACTACATGAACGTTCGACTTTAGGGGAAGGTGGTCACCATTCGTACGCGGGGCACATACGTACAGGTAATCTAACAGAAAAACTAAGCGGCACACAAGCACGCCTTTCCTTGTGTGCAGAGACATACCAGCCACCATGTTGCTAGCGGAGTGTCGCGCCAGTCGCACTAATTTGTATCAGCTGACAAAACATAACGTGTTTTCGCGTGTGGTGAGTAAATTTCTTAACTGAGTTTAATTCGTCATTGTAAGTATAAATGCTATGTTTGTGACAATATGGTAGCGATTAATTAATGTTAACTTTGTTAGTTTTGACCTTCAATTGTTATATTTTTCAAACTAAAATAGATTTTTTTAAAAGTTGTATTTTAATTTTTGTGCAAGGCATGGGGTGCATTCGGACAGCCAGACAGGGGGCACATTCGTACGCCCTTATCCTTTATTTACCGCGACTAAAAATTTTTAGTCTTAATAATTTGAATATAGCATTTTATTTAGCTTTTAATACATATTCATTCACTCATATAGTATACCAATACACCCGAAAAAGCCGAACTAGAAGAAAGACACAAACAGAAAAAAAAATAAAAAATTGAACAGGAAAGGAAAGCCAGAGCCAAAGCAATCAAACTTGGTTTGAAGGAACTTAATCAAGGCAAAGGAATACATATATATTTTTGTAACAATTCATAAAATAATTATGACTTAAAGATCTATTGTTTACTGTTCGAATGTACCCCATAGGTGGGGCACATTCGTACAAATATCATATCGTAGGAAAAAGGCTATAATCTTTTTAACCTTTTGACATAATAGTTTCTGAATTTTTCGTATTAAACTACAATATATTTGTGACACTCGGGTATATAATCTATCTAAATTTGACAATAAATCTTACAGTTAAAAAATAAAATGTAAAAAGTGTACGAAGGGTGACCACTTTCCCCTACTCGACGTCAGGGGAGCAAATTTATAAAACTCACTGTAATTGGTATGATGATCAGGTTGCGTAAGATTTTTGGATGTTTCTCGTAAATGGTCATAATCAGGATTTCGGTCCAGTAAGGCTTCAATTACTTACTCGATATCGATAAAAAAATGTTTCATACTCGAGTTAGATTGCGACAGTCTTTTGTTTTGCTATAGATTTTCCGGGCTATGCTAATCAGTAAAAATACCGAAATTGCTATAAAGTTTGAACCAGCAGGCTTATCAAGGCAAGGCGCGAGTCTAGTCGCGCCACATAGACTATACCTGTCACTGTCTAACTAGAGACGTCAGAAAATGAAAGGTAGAGTCTGTACGCGCGCGCGTCGACACGTGCGTGTTGCTGGGCTAAGCCTATTGAGATAGACAGCAGCACTTCTCTAAATTGGGACGTCGGCAGAAGATACATACATACATACATATTCTCACGCCTGTATTCCCAAGAGGGGTAGGCAGAGCACATGAATTCAAAAATCCAGTGCCACGTTTAGCAACTTGAGGGTAAACAGATGGTCAAACGTGATATTGTGGTGACAGGTTGCTAGCCCATCGCCCACTACACCAACCAACAATACACCAACCCTTTCCCAGAGTCGACTCTTACGACACCCACGGGAAGAAAGGGGGAGGTGCTATTCTAACCCGGCACCACACGGGGACATACATAAGGATATTCGAAACCACAGTCAAATATTAGGACTGATATTTAACCTCATTACGCACCCGAATATTTGTGGCCCACTGGACTGTGCCTAAAACCATTTAGTAGAACACTTACCTACTTATTTAGTTGTCCAATGCGAACAGTAAACGCTTCGAGTAGCTGTCTCATGGGCCGCCAGTGCGTGTTACCCCACAATAAATTACTAAATAGCTCTAGTCTGTTCAGACTTGGTTCGAGAACTCCCGAGACACTGGAGCAACGCAAAGCAACAACAACAGGAGTTTTGTTCGGTTTAACGTTTTAACATACACACCTACATACAAACAAACATACCATCACGCCTCTTTCCCACAGGGGTAGGCTTTGACCAGTTTGTTCCACTTTCTGCGATCCTGACATACCTACCTTTTTTTGCTTCATCCACGTGCTCGTTGGTTTCGGGTACTCTGGGCTTGACCTGTTTCTAAAACGTCCCTGATTTGGTCACGGAACGTCCGTCTTGGTCTTCCCCTCCTAACCCACCCATCCACACTTCCCGTATAAATCTGCTTAGTAAATTTACTTTCATCCATCCTCTTGTCTTGGGGCGACTCTATACATACTAAGTATATTATGATTATGACCAAACCAGCTAAGCATACTTTTTACTATCCCAGTCACTTTTACACGACACGTTACGTTACCATATACATACATATTATCACGCCTGTATTCCCATGAGGGGTAGGCAGAGGACATGAATTCAAAAATTCAGTGCCACGTTTAGCAAATTCAGGGTTACGTTACCGTCTCCTAATATAAAGTACTTTAAGATCAGTAGCTTTGTTCGGGGCGTGGCTTTTATTACGAACGGACCGATTGCAGTTTCATATTGGAAAATGTACTTCAAGTACTTCCATTGTGTTGCTGTCGATATCTTTAATAGCATGAACGAACGCGTGCCCATTTTCAAATGCGTTTACACCTATTCAAATATTAGATTACTAAAGGACATTTTATCTCATTATGACATTGTAAGTGTACTGTACCGATCGATTCAATTTTTAACTTTAATTAACGTGAAAATCGTCAAAAAGTGATGGTTTTGTCTATGTTGCGTTTCGTGTTCTCTATCTACCCTATTTAGGAATATAGGCGTGATATGTACCTATATCTATCTAGTATGTGTATGTATCTAGCCTAGGTTGGTATCCCACTGCTGCGCAAAGACCTCCCCCCTCCCATGTCCTCCATTCTTCCCATTCTAAAGCGGTCTGGGGCCAATCGCCGAGAAATACATCTAAGTCGTCCCGCCATCTCCGTCGCCATCCATCACTTGACACGCACTCTGCAGCATGTTTGGCCCACCGCAGTGGATACATTCGGCTGACGTGGCCTGCCCAGTCTCACTTCAACCAAGCCGTCTTTGCACCGACATCGACAATGCCCATTTTAGAACGTAGCACCATGTTCCGGATCCGGTTAATCCTTCCCACTCCAAGCATCCTGCGCTCCATAGCTCTTTGGCAAATCGTCAGTCTGGTCTTTTGCGACTCGGTTAGTGACCAAGTATGTAGATATGACATGTATTTATAATAACCTAATTCCAGCCCCAGCCTCATTCTCAGCAAAAACGTAACCGAAACGTGCATCTATTATGGTCACTCGTTTCCCGAAAAAGCAGGGTTTATCTAGGTAAAGTCGTCAGTGTTAACATCTGCCACAGCGAAGCGTGCAAAAATACGTGACACATCCTACTGCCCCTAGCAATAGAGTCGTATCAGATATTTAAGCCTTATTGTGTCAGATATCGCTGCTGGTGACTGTACTTGGCTCCACTATTTAACCTCTGCATATTTTTTAAATAAGGAATCTAAGTAATGGAGCCAAGGGAAAATTCACGTTACTTTTCTATGCAGCTGATCGTTCAAAGAAATAAAAACTCGAACTCGACAATGACATTTCGTCGTTCTTAGCTCTAAGATTACTACAAGGTTCGATCGCAGCAGGAAACCTTTGGAATGGTTTCGGTTTCCACGGATTTAGATTAAGTAGATAGACGCCGAAACTCAATTCTGAACCAAAACTAAGCCGAAACCAAAAGCTCGATCGAACACTAGTAAGCATTTAATAGGATAAAACACAGGGCGATTAATCCGAATGGGTCAGTACGGTGAAGTCGAAAACTATACCTACCTACGGGTTATCGACATGTTCTTAGGAACCATAGCGTCGATTGTAGGTGTACTTTCTTACTTCTCCGTATTAACTAATTTAAAAGGATCATTCTGTGAATACGAGATATATAAAGGTATAAGGATATAGATAGGTATAGCTAGCTTTCACTTGTAGCAGACTTTCAGTGCTTTGGAGATTCCCGGAAGAATGGCATGGAGCTAGGTAAACCTAAGTAACAGCCACTTTTGTATTGCTAGCCTACCTAACAAGTGCTTGATTGGGTAGTCTAGCTCCAATTCATCAACATCATCACCTCGTGAGACGTCAGATCTACATTGGACTGTACCGAATTGACGCCGTCTAACGCAAACTCTGAAGTGTCACTCTAATTTCAATAGCTCGTCCTACATTCGGTCAGCCCAAATGGGCGGCCCGTTGACCTGCTACCATATTATCTACATATTTAAAGCTCTAGATGTCTACATTGTAACTATAGTACAAATATAGCGCGGAATCAGAAATGCAATAATATTGATTCTGAATAAATAAGCCACTCAATTTGTCCTACAAATCATTTGTGAATTCATTACCTAAACGCGCATGAATAAAGATTTACCTCGCCTAATTATGAGCATTCCCTGATTTAAATTTCAATCAATCGGACCGTAGGTCCGCTCAAAACTTAGTTTACTTTAGTGTCCAACATGACCAACGTTGGTTTTGATTTATCGTTTAATTTTATTAGCCTCATTCAATAGGTAGATATTTTAATAAATTATAAATTTGAATTTATCTACATTAAATTGTATCGTAGATAGTAGATACAATATAAGCTAAGCGTCCACTTGTCGGTATCGTACGCATCGGACGTATCGCACGCAACGGATTGCAGTATTCTTTGTATAGAAACTCATACAAGTGTGTCCAACTGTCCGCATCGTACGCATCGCATTTCGCCATACATCTGATTGAATCCGATGCGTCCGATGCGTGCGATGCGGACCTGTGGATGCTTAGCTATAATCGGATTTCAAATACATGAAGTTTTAATAGATGTCAAACCTGTGTGGTGTCGGGCTTAGAATAACACCTCTCCATTTCTTCTATGGATGTCGTAAAGGGCGACTGAGGATAAAAATGGGTTTAGGCTTGCTTTAGGCGACAGACTAGCATCCTGTCACTATACCTACTACCTATCGTAGCGCCCTAGCGCCACCTATCGCCGAATAGCCAAAGTAAACAATTCTACATTCCGCTAAGGAAATTTTGTTAGCCAGTTGCATAAATACAACTTCCAACTTCCTCTCTGTAGACTTCGGTCCCCAGGCATAACATCTGCCTCGAGAGAGATCTCTCTATTGGAGTCTTTCCCATACTATTAACTTACAATCTAAGTGGCTGCGAAATGTAAAATAGTAGTGATTTTCGGTACGTAGGTACGTATGTTCAAGAACTTTTAAAATTCTTCTGTGTACTTTTATAATATCAAAACAGCTAGGTCTATACGACAAAATTAAATGTATTTTCTTTTAGCACCACCAAAGCACAAGAAAAGTTAGAAAAGTAACCCGCACTGCCGGCACACAGCAATCTAGACACTGTGGACCCAGTGGTGATAAATATATTCCTCTAGCAACCAAACCAACCAAAGAAATACTTAAAAATTACCTCAGCGAAAATTTCCAAAACCCCTAAAAGAATAAGGATATCTACTACCTTAATTGGTACTAACATACCTAATCTAATAATTTATAAAAAAAAATATGTTTTTATGGGTGTTCGATGTCCCTATTAAGCGGCGATTATGCTGAGTAGGTAGTTTACCCAATGCTGTCGTCGCACGTGATCCAAACCACTTCGGTCACCGAACGTCGTCTTTACACTAGACTGTCCGCCGATCACCGACGGCACCGACGGAGTCAGCCGTGACGTTGCGTGTCAATGTATTGCCGCTCTATGGATAAAAATGTCAAATACGTATCTCTACTTTTTTAGCTAAATTATACTACAGTGAAATCCGTTTATAGTGACATCGAAGGGAATCGCCAAACAGGTCATAATAAGCGGACGTCATACAAAGCGTTATGTGAAAAAAAGACGAAAATGTAAATGCCTACTAATTTCAATAAAAAAAACATGTCTTATTAACTAAAGATAAAAATTGCTGTAGTAGTTGCATGTCATTTATTCTGCAGTCTTCTTCGAGACGATCACGAAACGTGCTAAACGTCTTTCGGAATCAACAAACACTAGCGAAGGCGTAATAGATCATATTATTGGTCATTATAACCGGAACCGGTTTGTTAAAATCCTTATCCTTACTAATCCTTACTAATATTATAAGTCAGAAAGTGAGTTTGTTTGTTTGTTTGTTTGTTCCGCTTTCACGCCGTAACTACTGAACCGATTGCTTTGAAATTTTGCAGACATAAAGATAGAAGTCCGGATTAAATAATAGGGTACTTTTTATCCCGGAAAAAATGATGTTCCCGAGGGAAAACCAAAATATAGTTTGCTTGATAGATCGATATCAATCGATGATAGATCGATATCGATCGATAGATGATCGATGGCGTTGTGTGTCGTTTGAAACGAGAAGTTTTCTTATAGTTGTGCTTTATACCGCAATATAACCGAGTTCCACGCGGGCGAAGCCGCGGGCGGAAAGCTAGTAGGTCATAATAAGCGACGTGTCACTGTAAGCGAAGTCACTATATCCGAATATTTTGCTAAGGATTTTATAATAAAACCAAACTTCGTTGGGTAATTACGTCATAATAAGCGGTTGGTCACTATAAGCGGAGTCATAATAAGCGGATTCTACTGTAATTACAATTACAATAATTTAACAGTGAAATCGTAAAATATTTCTTCCTCAAGTAAGTAAGTAACCACTCGGGCACTCGCGCCGTCGCTACAGCGAATACGGTCACTGTAAACCATGTAAACTCATGGTATTGATCTAATGGTAGGTACATGGAGTACTTACTACCTTCGGTTCTTACATGAAACTAAATTAATATAAACATCTTTAAAAATAAAGTTAAAACCAAAAAGATAATGTCCTGTACAAATTCCATTATTTTGCAAATCTAAAACATTGCCATTAGTTTACTGAAGGAAATATCGTAATTATACGTTTGCGACGCCGATCAAGCTAAACTATTTTTCTTATTTCCCTCAAAAGCATTTCTCACGGAAGTGATGAACGAAAATTACTGACCAAAACTTTTACATGAACCGAATCATATTAGCTGCAGACTGCCACACCATTAGGTCATTGCATTTTCCGTGCTGGTCACACTGATAAAATTACGTCATATTTTTTACAAACAAACAGGAAAAGCTCTACGCTAGCGCTACGCTCCATTCGTGTTCTAATATCACACCGTTTTGTTTTGTGAAATTAACAAACGAATTTTAATGCAGTGGTGTTTTAAGACGGTGAGTTAAAACATGGAATATTGTAGAATAACTACAATAAATAACATTTCAAGATAATACCTAATTACTTATCTATTTACGTTGCGCTTCACGTTCCAGTCAGATTATAATTATGAGTCATGTCGAATTTTCGCCGGTTGTAGGTACGAATTACAATATATTTTTAGTACTAGGTATCAAGACCAGTTCGAATTGTAATAATGAGTGTCTAGTCCAGATTGTGTTTGAAATTTCACCGTGTTTATTGAATCCTCTAGTTTTGTCAATCTCAATAGTTATGATTTATCTCTGTTTCTCAAAGGTTGTCTGTAAGAAATCCCTTAAGGGCTAAGTCCGCTTTTGTACTTTATCATCTCGCTGTAGTTTTTTTTAATACTTAGTAGGCCTAGTAGGTCCAGTCAATAACTCAGATTATTGAGCTATTTTGAAACTTAACTCATCAGAAACACGGGGCGAACTTCGCATGATGACTAAATGAAGGTTCGAAATTGCTCAACAATTAGGTAGAATTATTGACCGTACTCAGATACATGGCAGGATTATTTTGTATGTATTGTTTTCTATTGATAGTTTAGGGAAGTGTTGGTCAACTAGATAGCTATGCAAGTAATAAAAATGTTGTATTTTCTAGGTTCAGAAATGGATCGGCTGAAATTTGAGGGTGGCACGTTGGGACACCGACACCGAAACTACAATATATTATTTAATGAAATTGGTGCGAAACAATCAGCAGATATTCTAACGCACATAGATCCAAATTTGGATGATATTCAAAACCTGTTTAAAGTGGATGTGGCAAGCAAAGCCAAGAATGTAGAGTATATTTTGAAAGTACTGAAAGGCAACGATATGTTGTGCGTATCACGTGCAATAAAACAGAGTCCGTGGCTGATTGCCGAAGAGCAGTACGCTCACATCATTAACCCGGAACACCTCCATTCGCAGCTCTTCCCGCTGATGATGGCTAAAGCAGCCAACAAGTTGATGCTTAGCATCCGTCTCCAACTACGTGACGAAACCAGAGTAGAGAGTTTCTTCGAATATTACGAAAATCTGAACTTGACTGCCGCTCTGAAATGGCTACCTCAATGCTCTCCTGCATTCATAGAGATCAAATACGAAAAATACTCGTCCGACATCAACACCGTACTACTGAAACGACTCTGCGAAAAAAATCACAAAGTTTTAAAACTTTGCATAAACCGCAATAGTGACCACAGATACCTAGTGATGCAGAGTTTTCAAGCTACTATTTTTCTGCTGTATACACACACGGATTTCTACTTAGATTTAGTAGAGAGCACAGACAAACATGCTTTTCCTAAATTTAGTTCGAAATGTACACATTTTATCATGAAATCCTGTCCTGAGCGTGTATACAAACATTTTGACAAATACTTTACACGGATTGATACTTCAACGTTTGTTAAATATTTGACTCCGAGTGATATAGGCGATTTTTTGCTGCAGAAAGCAATAAACGAAAACGGTTATGATATTGGTTGGTTAAATTACGAAAACATACAACACTTTATTCGGAGAATGCCATTAGTGCAGCGTTACGAATTTGTTACCGAAGTATTTATAAAGAAAAAAAATGAGCACAATAAAGGAAAAGCAGAATTGTACCGGTCCGTAACCAATAATTCATATTATTTTACGGAAGCCTTTTATTGGCACCAATTCACAAAATTTGACGATGCTCTAAAGGAAATGAAGGAAACAAAGAGTGCTCACGATAAGAAAGAGATGCTCAATTGCTTGGTAGAAATTGTTAGCCGAGACACACAGCGAATACAAGACTTACTTCAATACTACCATGAAAATCATAACGGAGATGAGTGTAGGCAGAAATGTGATTTCATAACGAGTTTGTGCAATCGTACTAACGTACTGAAATATGATACAAGTAATTGGAAACTTTTGGAGGAAATTTTAAACCAGACGTGTATTTTTAAAGAAGAGTGTTCAGAATGTTTTGATTTCGATGACGATAATCAAATCAGCGTCCAAGTAGTAATCATTCATAAAATCCTAAATAATGAAGAAGTACCTGAAGTGATATTGAATAAATTATATTTTAAGGTTACCAAGAAATGTCTTAGACATTTAAATTCCGATGATAAACAAAAATTGTTTGACTACTTATACAATCATTTACTGTTAAAAGCACAAAACATTAATTTTGCAGATCTTACTTTGTTTGATTCCAATGTCGCTCTAATCAATTCAATGTTCAAACTGCTAAAATCGTGTGACAAGAATCTGGGAGACTATACTAGTTTCTGGAATAAGATTTTGGATCTGATCAAGATTAAGAGCGACGAATTATCATGGATCTACAACGTCAACAAATCCTGGCGAAAGTGTATGTTTGAAGAATCGATTGTGTTGTGCCCCTCAGAAAAAACATGCATGAACGCCCTAAAACATGATCCTAGTCTGCTCCTAAGGAATGAAAAAGAAGTATCGGCAATGCGTAGCAATGATAAAGTTTCCTTGAAGCAACTACTCCGGAAGATCAAGATATACTGGCCGCAGTCTCTTGCGTTTGAGTGGGCGCAGGTATACAGAAGAAGACTGGATGAACCACCGCTTGCACATAAATCATTGACGCGTGGTTTAAGCTTCGTATTGCCACACAATGAATTGATCAAAATTATAGAACACTACACACCTTCAAATCCAAAAATAAGTTGGGACAGAGATGAAGAAGCTGTAATAAGTCTGAGGAGGCACATTGCTAAGAATATGCATCTCGCTCGCCCGCAACCAGACCCAAGTATGATTCTATTGTATGCAAAAGGCGATTACCTGCAGTTTGCTCTTGGTTCCCTTAACGCAATCTTCTACAACTTAAGTGCTGTTCGCAGTCGTGAATTCGTTCCCAGAATGCTGGATGCACCCGTTTCGTTGCAAAAACACGGCATACGGTTGGCATTCACAAAAATGCAGAGAGATGACCTGATACAAACGCTCAGCCATCATTGGAGGGCCACTAAAAACGTATCGATTCATACAATAATGTTCAAACTTACTTATAAACTATTATGCAAAGAAAAAAATACAACGATGCTAGAAAAAATTTGGAGTTTGATGAATATTTTCATCGAAACCTTAACTTTTAAAGAAGATAAAGTAGTATACGAACTGCTGTCAAAGATCGAAACCGTACCACTTCAAGTAAGACCTTTTTATTTAATGAAAAGCTACAAGTTTTTAAAATCACTTCTTTCTAATGTTGATATTGACGCTAGTAAACAAAAAGTTAAGCAGTCGCTTAATCGTTTAATATATGACATGATTGAACTGGTAACTTTGTTGGAACCAGAGTTTATAGAAGATATAATAAAGGACTACGTGACCGCTGTTTACATCAAAGAAAAAACACAAGACTTTATTCCCGAAGAAATTATTCCGCTAATGGTTTCCTATGTATTATTTACTGAAAGCGAAGATATACAAATTCAAAGATACGAAACCGTACTGCTTCCCTTTCTTACAAATAATTTTGCCATTTGGAGCCAAAATAAAAAAGATAGCATCGAGAAAACAAAACTTAAACAATTACTCACATCATTACGCGTGAATCTAGCCGAAGTCGTGCGTAAAAAAATGAATGTACCAGTTCGTGTTTATGTTGATATCCAACATCAACTGGATGAGTTGCTTACGGGTACGGAAAACTATCAAATATCACGAGAATGGAAATTGACAGTAGCGTTTGCGAATATTCTAAACAAATTAGCAGTGAACCATAGCCTTTACGAAGATGACAAGCTCTGGGATGCTGTGTGCGTACAAGCGGCCCCCGAATTCAGCAACGTATGCGTTGAGCTATTAAAAGAAGACATTAACACGTTTTTTCCAAGTATATATGAACACTTTTCGAAAGCATTGAACACTGTATTAGTCAATGTGCGAAGTAAACAATTTGAAATAGAAGTATTAAGTCACATTCTGAGAGAAGATTTAACACAAACTTATTTGCTGACTATATTACTTTTGCCCAATGACTCTGATGAAAATTTCAAAAAACTGCGCCAAGTTCTATTGTCCCACCCTTCTCTAGAAGTAAAGATGCATTTCCATAGCAAACATAAACATATTCATGGCTATAGAATCTAATTTTGACAGGTGCAATGCTGATACTAAATATATGTATACTTACGTAACTACTACAGAATGTCCTAATAAACAACGGTTACAGCTTTTTGTTACCCCTATTCTACTTATTCAGTTTTTTTTAAACTTGACTATAAATTCAGATAATTAAAAATAGTTGCCCTAGATTCAAACCAAAGTCTCACTAAGTATTTGCAGAAGAAAAAACAATGGTTTTATGCTAATCCTATCCAACCTAATATACTAACCCTAATAAGTACTTATTTTAAGTGCAGTTTAAAAATAATCCTAACAGTCATCTTATAAAATACGGATAACTCACGTTTTAAATCGAGTTTAGCTCGACATGTTTCGGGCTAATTCGTAGCCCTTCATCTAGGAGCCACGGCGGCTGCTGCTGCCAAACGCGCACTGCGCGCCACCGCTCTTGTTGCGCGACTGCTCTTGCTCGACGAAACTAACATCGGCGCACGACTACCTTATCACCGCTATCCGTATTTTATAAGATAGTGAATCTCACGGTAGTTGAATGTTTAATCCTAATACGGTTCAAAAAAGGAACATTCTATTTTGAAAAAAATTGAGCCCTGAACTGAAAAGCACGTTTTGTCTTCTTAAAAAATAAATCAGTTTAAAATTTAAATACTGTTATACAATTTCTAATATTTATATTTTTTTATTTATCGTAACGTACTTGGTACTTGTAAGAACGGATTGATCGGAAGTTATCGCGCTGAAAAGCACATTTGTATTAATTATAATTTTCCTCGCTGGAGAGCTACGACAAACGCGTCCGATCACATCAATCATTAAAGCCTTATCAATAGGGGCCGGTACCGCCGCACCGCTGCTATGTCCCTACATTTTAAATCTAGACCTTCGGAAATATTAATTTAAATTACATAATGTAAACGACCATATTGATCTATATTAAACAGACAATTAATTGAAGGTATTGTACATTATTATGTTTTATCTCGTGCGGTTTAAGCGTTTGCAATGTAAGTGCAAAAAATATGTTCATTTAAGTCATCCCATCAGAAACCTCCAAATTTTTTAGTTTCTGAAAATATTACAAACATATTCTCACGCCTGTATTCCCATCCCAATAGGGGTAGGCAGAGCACATGAATTCAAAAATCCAGTGCCACGTTTAGCTATTTTAGGGCAACCAGATGATCAAACGTAATATGTATAATATTATGCATGTATTAAACATATAAACATTCCTCTTGAATCACTCTATCTATTGGAATAAACCGCTTTAGAATCCGTCGCGTAGTTTTAAAGATTTAAGCATACATACGGACGGACACAGTGAATGCGACTTTGTTTTTTAATATGTTGTGATAAGTAGGAAGTAAATGCCTTCAACGACCATTTATGCTTCGATTTTCTAAAAATGGAAGAAAGTAAAAAATATGTGGCAAAAATTGTTTTATTGCCAGACCACTTAATCTAGTGTCCATATTGTAACACAACGAACTGTACGATTACATCTAGATATTGAAGAACACAGTTTATAAGAGAGTCCGAATCAGCAGAGTTGAAACATTTTGAAACAAATTTATTCCTTTACAGTTTTCTATTTAAATCGTCCTCTAATAATCTGTATTCTACTTATCAATCGACTATCCCCCTTATGCGTAAAAAGTAATCGATTTATTACAACTAAACTGACTCAGTTCAATTTTGAAGTAGACACTATAAAACTAAATTTACTCTGTTTCTGGGAAACATAAATGTCGATATGTCAGACAATGAAAAAAACATTTAGAACTAACACAAGCTTAATAATAATAAGCGTTTACGAATAAGGGGAGTAGGTAAATTTTTAATTCATTTCACAAATCGCTTTTAATCTTATTCTATATGCACATACCTGTAAGACAAGTAAAATAAAGCCATTATGAAAAACAACTAAATGAACTCTTATAAATCACCCATTTTAATTTATAAGACTACATCACTTGAAATTTCAGTGTTGTCATTTTTCAGGACGGTTTATTTTATGCGTATTTAAAATTGTCATCATTAAACAATGTCTTTATAAATGCGTTTATTTTTCTTCCAATTAATTTTAAAAACTTGATTACACGTCGTCGTCAGTTTTAATAAGAACGAATATAAGTAGGTACGTCAAAGCAAATAAAAGCTGATATTGTTTATGACAAACATTAAGATTCAAAATATCGACATACTGTACATAATCTAGTTTGGCAGTTAATAGTAATTGCTATCCAAGGTTCGTACCCTTCACCAAGTGCGCAAGCAAAAGCGGATATAATATGTATATCAATTTTTACATAAAAAAATTAGCTTCCTTTAAAAATACGATAAGAGTTTTAGTTCGTTAACTTGAAAACAGGGATGTTGCGAATATCCGCATCCGCATCTGCATATGCGGAAACATCCACATCGATTTGGACATCCGCGTCAGCATAAATTCGATGTGGAGTTTATGCGGATGTGTAGCATGTCGCGACATAAAAAAAAGTGGCGGGTCCGGCGTGTGGCGCGTATCGAGTATCGACCAATAGGCAAGAAGTAATTTG
Source organism: Adoxophyes honmai (assembly GCA_005406045.1). Taxonomy (NCBI): domain Eukaryota; kingdom Metazoa; phylum Arthropoda; class Insecta; order Lepidoptera; family Tortricidae; genus Adoxophyes; species Adoxophyes honmai. The sequence continues at coordinate 182,828 of BHDV01031675.1, read as the reverse complement.
ATTTCGGACTTCGGTGAAACGGTAACGGTGACGTGTCTCGTTCGTCACACGTCGTGGCCGCGACACGATCTGATGCGCAGTACTCTGTTTTTTTACCCTACCAAACCAATAATTGAGTTTTTTGTACAGATCCGCATCCGCGGATGTTGGCCTCTTAAAATACGTATCCGCATCCGTGGATGTGAAAAAAAAAAATGCATCCGCAACATCTCTGCTTGAGAACTATTAATTTAATAAATATTGGAAATAATTCACTGAGTCACCCATATAGCCTAGTTAGTTTTAGATGAATATTTAGCTTAATAAGGAGTGTCATGAAAATAAAATTAGTCGAAAATCAGTGACGATGACTCCCTTTTTTCGACCAATAAAATCACTAGCTATTATTGTTATATCCACATTTAAAAAAACCACCAGCTTCTTACTTAATTTAAAAGAGTAAAAAATATATATTTGACTTTATACCCGCTCATAATGTGTATAGAAGAAATACCACGGATAAAACTGGTGCGCCTCCTCTTCGTGGATAGCATTTACTATTGAAATCAGCCAGTCAAAAATAAACCAAGAATACAGTACCCAACGCAACTAATTATCCTCCAAGCGAAATTGCTCATCTTCAGAAAAAAATATCTATCACTTATAGTAGATTTGTTTAGGTAGTTAAAACAATATAAACAATCTTGACGTGTCTTTTTATTTAAACATACACTTTATAAATCAAAATCTTTACATTTTACAATTTAGGTATGAAAAAATCATTTACTTTCATAATTGAATTGTATAGTGTAACGATTTTCATTTTTAGACTGTGTATTTCAATAAAAAGACATGTCAAGATTGTTTACCATCTTTTAAGTACCTAAAGGTCTCTAGCATAGGTATTTCGCGCTTTTCCTTGTACAGTCAGCAACAAAGTTGAAAGTGACAAAAATAATCATATGCACATGACTTTCATGTTGAGATAGGGTACACCACACCAGTGAGACCAGTGTAGTACAATTAATTCAAAAAATATTGTCTTGGAATTTTACAGTAAAAGCATAGAACAATCCTTGAATATCTATTTCGGCCGCGTTACAAAAACCGTGGTCATAAGTAGATACGACGCCGAAACGTTAAGCTAATTAAAATTGTATACAAAATAATACGAATAACCCCTGCCTAACAGTAGATACGACTGAAAATCATAAAAGTTTAAGACGTTAAGTATATTGGCAGCTAATTTGTATCTTTTGTCAATTTTCCGCCATTCCAGCTATACTGTTATATTATAAGACGCGTCGCGTAAAAATAACGCTTGCGGTCAAGTGCACAATAAGTGATTTTCGCTCTGGACCCATAAACTTTCTAACAGCGTTGTTTTTATTTCTTCCTCTTTCAACCTATTAACCTTTTGACCGCCAAAGACGCCATATCACGTCATCGCAAGTCAGTGCCCGTGACGCCACGACGTTTAATGGTGCGTCGACGTTATCACGAAAGAACTGAAATATAAAACGCTGCAACATTTTTTCTAGGTTTACTTTATTTATAGGTAGTGTAAGTTATTTTATACCTAATTTAAATAAAATAATACAGCACCATTCGAAAAAAAACAAGCATTATCTAAGAGCCGACTCACGTCTTTGGCGTTAGGAGCACAGCGTTTCACTTAGCGCCTTGGCGGTCAAAAGGTTAAATATTAATCTTAGTCCGAGGTGTACATAATAATTTTTGGCACTTGTCTGTGTACCTTTGTTGTCGACTGATTTTACAGAATAGCGTGCCGAAATGAGGAAAACAAATTCTTGCATTATTTTCTTATATTTTCATTGGGATATGTTACCGCCTTTTCGCTTCATCTCGTTAATACACGCATTGAAAAAGGCTGGAATGTTGTTACATTAGTATTATAAATTTGGAGCACCATGTCCATTTATCCAAGATATCAATACAAAAATTGTGACACTAACTAACAAATATGAATAGTAAGTACCACATGCTTTGCTTACATTCTTTGTTTCATCAAACTTGAAACTAGTGATTTTTGTAGTCTTACCTAGTAGGCAAAATATGGACAAGTTCAGATAAGATCTGGAGCATGGCATTGTCACGTAAGCATAATGGATAAGTGAACATGGTACTTAACCATAGTTCGTATATGAGACCTCACGCCAATTATGCCAAACAGAGTTTATTTATACATACCCAATGGCACAAAATTTGGCCACAAACCTTCATACATACACAGAAGTACATGAGGCCACTTTTTCTGCCAAGAGTAAAATTAATATATTTGAGCAAATTGATTGTGAAAGCATGTTAACAAAATTTGTAAATAGGGCAATTGTTAATGACAAAATAATGTAATTTGACACAACTAATATTCGGCAAATAATCAGAACATTTATGTAGTAATAAATTCATTGCCTGATTTCAGCTTAACTATTATTGCCATATGAAAAACCGAAATTAGACAAGAAATTATTAAATCAAATGACAGACCTCTTCATTAGGTCCACAGTAAAGGAATATTTTCACTTCAGCAATGGGTGTGTCCATATATCTGCAAAAAGGAAAAAAATGTCCATCAAAGGCTTTGCAGTGAACAATTGACATGTCCAGACTGTGGGAATCGGAACGTGTTTGTAACATTCTGAATCTGTGACTCGCGCCCTCTCTCTCGCTTTGGGTGAAAACAAAAATTGTACTTGCTTTATGTTAATTATAATAAAACTCCTCATTAATGAACTATCGTGGTTTTAATATATATCACAGACGTTAACACATTATGCCATACACAAGTGAAATGGGAATTAATTTTTAATTTTAAGAAAAGAGAGAGAACAAGTATAATCGTAGTTTAGGACCCGCGCCCACTTAGCGTCTTTCGAGCGTCGTCGTCTCAAGAACGACCGCACAGCGCCGACGCAACGTTTACGTTACGGCGCCGTAACGTTAGTGGAGTCTTTTGAAAGTCAGCATCTCGTTATCTCCTGCGCAGCGCTGCCTCGACGTCAGACGAGGACACTCGAAAGACGCTAAGTGGGCGCGGGTTCTTAGTTCCCTGCCAAAGTGACAGATTAAAGTTAAAACAGGAATGAACATAGTTTACCTAATCATCATTGTTTCCATCATCTGGGGCAGGTGTATGCCATGTAAGCCGTTCCTCATAGAATTGGATCACAACCTGTGGGCACCTCACATTGGCTTGCTTGGCTGGTACTAAGTCTGCTTCATCTGTGCCCTGCCACTTCATCAGGAACATCAATTCTCCACTACTGTCCGTTGCACCTGCAATCACATTTCAAGCTTTCATTTAGTTCAGTACATGGGATTTTTAACATTAAATAATTACTTATTTGGATTTGTAATGATAATGAATGTATTTTTCAATTTTAACTCTTCTAAGAAACATAAGGTTGGATGTGTGATTTATTCATTTTCCAGGAGAGTAGAAAGAAAATTTACAACTTTAAGTCGTCAAATCAGACCTTACGCATTTAGTATTTCCTCAACAAAGTGTGATAGACAGAAAAATTATGTATTGTAATTTTATTGTAGTGATAAAAGACCATTTGGGGAGATTTGTTTAATTCCAAACCTTATGAACTTGAGTTTAGAATAAATTTCGAATTAAAAATTACCAATAATCTTCTCAGGCTCCAGACCACGATCAAATCCAGAAGCTTTTTTGTCATCGCTTTTTGATTTCTTAGCGCCTTTGAGGTCTGGTGTTGCAGCAGAGGACTTGCGCTTCTTTATGTCTTTATCAATTTTATTGTTTTTTCCCTCTGAAACAAGAAACATTTCCTCTACACTAATTTAATTTTGATTGACAAAGATAGATAAAAATTGTATGTATGTATAACTAGGGTGTTATTGCATAACAATTTGGAGACCTGTAAACAAATGCAAGTAGGAGTATGTGTCTCATTCAAAGTGATGAAAAAAGGCTTTCACTTATAATACAAGTTACAAGTAGTTATGCATCAACCCTCAGATTAAGTACAACTTTATAATTGCAGCAGCACTTCTTTCAGCAAGAGATTTGATTTGATAGATAGATTGCAGAGATCAATAATATACCTACATAAGAGGCAAAAACTTTGGCCCAGATTGTTATAGCAAATCAAGTCACCAATAGGCGAATATAAAAGCCACAATTTTGCCAATGAGTATGGTGTGATTGGAAAAATGTGTTATTTCCAAAAAGCCCATGGTACAGTCATCAACATTTAATTTGGCAAAGTTTAGTAATAGTGGGAGTTAGTGGGAGTCGCTTTTTTCAAATAAAAGCGATGCGCGAACCCCCACCATTTCAAATTTGGCCAAGTTGTTTGCCAACCACTATACACTACTTAAAATCTTTCCAAGTTAGATTTCAAGGACTACAGCAGTAATAAATGAAAAAAAAAATTAATACACATGCAATGAAATGTATTATTATACTCAGCCACAATAATAATTTCCTCACTGTTAGTTTTATACTGTTTTTATGATTAAAATAACATGCAAACCCACTGTCCATTACTCAAAACCATTATGATACTGATTGAACCAGTTAGGTGTTCTCAACTCTCTCCCTACCTTAATCCAAAATTTTGAACTGTTGTTTTCAATAACTTTGTATACAGGGTAGCCGGATATTTATCGTAAATATTATAACCAGTAGTTGGGTATGTGTCTGATAAACTCTGTGATTTTTTTCCTGGAAATTCAATGTAAAAAAAAATACGAAATTTTGAAATATTACCCAGTCTTTTGAACTACGGCTCCTAGTGAACTGCGTAGTATCGCAATGTCGAACGATTGCAGGCACGTAAGCGCCAGCTAACGGGATATCCGTACGGGACGTAAGGTAGGTATAACACAGGGCGCATTGACCTTAAAAGCGATGAAACATTCGTCTACTACAAGGTCAGTAATGAAAACTTTCGGGAAATATTTTATAGGGGTTTTCAGATGCGTATACCCACCCACTGGTTAAAATGTTTACGGTCAATTTCCAGTCACTCTGTACAGTTAATATCTTCAATAAAAATGTAACTTGATTCCCTTGTGTAAGGGCCGATTTTTCAATCACCAGATAAATTTATCTGCCTGTTAAAAATATTGCTATCCTTTTTTCGCGTCATATAAAAGAAAAGTGACAGCCAACATTTATCGGACAGATAAGTTTTATCTGGTGATTGAACAATCGGCCCTAAAATGTATAACTTAGCAAATGTATAACATTTAATAAAGGTAATTTTAGTTTATATGTACTAAGTAAGCAATAGCGATTTTGTTTTATTAACTCTTAATTTATGTATGATATTTTTGAAAATGGCTTGCAATCTTTTAGTCTGACATGTCATTTCAAAGTAAAGCAGATGATTTATCAATGTACACCTCAGTGTGTAATTTTTATCTCATTTTAGTCTCATGTCCATTTGCTCATTTCCAGTATGTTGTCAATGTTGTTTCCGTTACACCAGACATGCTGTGTATAGTGGTCAGCAAAAACTTTTACCAGACTAAGGTTGCGTTTCCACCAGAGATGTGCGAGGATGCGTTGTGAGAGATGTGTTTGTCATTAACCAATAGAAACACTTCATTTACCTATCCTCGCTTAGCTTAGCTCTGGTGGAAACAGTTCAGAGGAGCAAGGTTTTAGTACATACACACAAAGGGAAAGATGTGTGCAAGGAATGTGTTGCGAGGCGGCGATTGGCTAAGATGTGCGAGGTAGCTAAGCGGTGTGATGATGCGGATTTTGTCCAGTGACTACGGTCACATCCTTCGGCTAATAGTAAGAGAGCCCACGACCAACATTTTTGTCTCATAGCAATACGGCTAAAACCGCATCAAATCGATAGATACCATTATCCTGAACTCGAAAATACCAATATCAGACATTTTCCGCGTAGCGTTTGATCTGACCGAATTTTCAAAATTGTCAAAAAAA
>BHDV01031675.1:112805-160680 GCA_005406045.1 Adoxophyes honmai | reverse complement strand
TATATAAAGATAATTATCCGAGCCAAAGGAAAACCATTTTCTCGTCAAAGGCAGTTTCGCCATACAAACCCGGCTATACCCTTTTAACAAAAGGGGGCAAAAAGGCGTGTAGTATAAAAAAAAATCCAGCTCGTCAGTCTCATCACAACTTGGACTTTCTATATTTTAGAAAAATGAAGTGCTTTTTAATTTATAATATGTTCTAAAGTGTGTAAGTAAAAAAATACATCGATAAATGTATTAGTATCTGCTCTTTCTCGCGTCATAGCTACTTGTTTAACCCCAATCGTGCCTATCAAATGTTTATAAATCATATTGATGTTGAAATTCGGTTTCTTGCAGCCTATCAACGCGAATCACCATAATCAACAGCAGCCCTACCAGCATCTCAATCACCAGCATTCATCTCATTCTACAAGGTATTTCTACTGAGATGTATTATGCATTCATCATCCTTGTATAATGGTGATCCACTATTTCCCATAGGAGGATTTGAGTTTTTGCCGGTTTTCAATTATTTGAGTAGTTTTGCAAGAATATATAAATATTTTGAAGTAGTTGATCACCAACACGTCATATTGCTTGTAGATATCATATTTTGCACTATTCCTCGTGTCAGTGTTATCCTCGACGTTGCATGTTTCATATATATTACATGCAGTATTATATTAGTATCTTTTAACATTATATCAAACTGTAGTGATCACCTTAAATCTCATGTGTATTTATTCATATCTTTAGACAAAGATTATTAAAAAAAAAATGTTTATGGAACTTCTCAGTATGATCGAAAAGTAACAACCGAAATTCGGACTAAGTGTTATAATTCATAGGCGCTTATTCACTCGCCACCCGCTTGATTCACCACAGCGCACGCCCGCACTAGAGCGCCAACTTACCTTTCAGAGTTCGCAAGCGCTGGTTTTACTCATGTTGCTGTTTCCTACGCAGAGAGAGCGAGAGCCCTCTGCCGGCCGCCAACGACGACTACGTAAACAGGGACGCGTTGAGAGAGTTCGCCAACCGCGACTCGCTCTGTGACGACTATTCCGACGACTACGCGAATAGGGAGGCGATACGCGAGGCGCAGAGGGAGCGCGAAAGGGAGCGCGAGCGGCAGGGCGAGTATCGGGAGTACGTGAACGCGCCTTCGACGTGGTCGTCCCAGCAGGACAGCGGCGATGATAATCGCAACACGCAACGCCGCCAGCCTAACAGAGGTGCGTACTAGCTGACGGCAAATTGCGACGATCTCAACTTGAGATGATTCTTACGGCCGTGTAAGACAGATAATTTGTTTGCCGCTTGACTGGCCGCGTTGTCAGTGGGTGGAAAAATAAGTCGATGCGGAGGCGACTCGGCTTTCCTGCTTCCCTAGTCCAAGCGAACATTCAAACGGGCATACTGGTTTTCTCATTTCCCTAGAAATGGCCCTGGTTACTGATTAGATTTAAGTATCTGTCAAAAAGCAAAATGCACTGAGTGTTACGTTCTCGTTGTTTGCACAATTTGTGCTTGTGTTACCAGAACTCGACAGCCATCAGCAATACAATCTATCAACTCATTTATTTTATCATTAGATCATTACAATCTATGCACATGTGTTGTGTGTCAAAATATTCATGAAACTATAAATCTGGATTGATTCAATGCCTTCCTTCGAAATAATTATTGCGATTTACAAAAGTGTTACCTTTATATTGAATAGACAAGACAAGAAAAATTTACTAGCGTAAACGCAAAAGTTGCGTAAAAGTGGTGCAGGATTTAGGCTGCCTGTCTACTGGAGCTGAGCAAGGCAGCGGAGCGGTGAGCGAGATAAAATTTAACTAATAGAAATGCATAGAATCTCTGCTCCTCTTCAGTGGATGCAATTCCATTGCTGTATATTTATCTTGCTCATCGCTCCGCTGCCTCGCTCTGCTCCAGTGGACAGGTAGCCTTAATATGCTTTGTGCATCTATCTACAGTTTGTAGTATAAGAAATATGTTATTGTGAGTTGTGTGATGTTCCAGTGAGCAACAACGTGTCGGCAGCGCTTTCGCTAGTATCTGAGCACGGTGCTAACAACTTCGCCACGATACGCACCACCAGTATCGTCACTAAGCAGCAAAAGGAACACAATCAGGTATTTTTTTTTTATATTTGGCATTTATTGGGATAATACTGGTGACACTAATACAAAGCTCGTTTATTAGAAGCGTGGATGTTTGCTTACAATTTCTTATGTGATGTAGTCAGCATCTGCGGAAACATCTCAAAAAAATCTTGCAAAGACAAAATCACTAACTTCAAAATTTGATGAAATATAGCATGAGGCGTGTGCTACAAGAGGCTTCTAATTTTAAGTGGGATGTGCAGAAGCAGTTCAACTTACTATTCAGTCTGTAAAAATCTAAAATGAAAAACAATTACCTAACGCTATTATTGAAGTACGATTTAGATTTGAGTAAATCGTAAAACTTGGCGTACTCTCTTTTCGGAAGCCAAGACCCCCTTTGGGTCCCTGAGCTAATTTGTTAATTAGTTAAATCGTAAAACTAACTGCTACCACTACCTCTCAACTTAAAACTTAACAAATGTGCTAGATGTGGCTACGAAACCTGAAATAGTGATGGCTCTGTCTATGTAGAGTATTGTGCGCACTGCGTACCCCATTCAGTAAAACCATGATGTAAAATTAAACTGATATGTTTCCAACAGGAGATGCACGAACAAATGTCCGGCTACAAGCGTATGCGGCGCGAACACCAGGCAGCGCTTTTGAAGCTGGAGGAGCGCTGCAAGGCCGACGTGGACGCGCACAAGGCGCAGCTCGACCGCGAGTACGACGCGCTGCTGCAGCAGCTGTCGCGCGACCTGGAGCGCCTGCAGGTCAATGCCCTCGCCTCTATCCTGTACTAGTGCCACGTATGCAACGCTGCTGCCGCTGGAGGAGCGCTGCAAGGCCGACGTGAACGCGCACGGAGTAATACAATTTTTGTTGGTATTTCGTAGCGACGCGGGCTAGGCGAGCTGCTCAGAGCGAGTGACACGTTTGCGTGCGTTCGCCGACGAGCGATAATCTTAAATGGCTAGGGGGGTTACTTTTCTCTGAAACTTGCTGTACACGCATGATATTTAATAACGCAAAGAGATAACTTTGAACACGCAATTCCAACGGCCTCTACAAATTTCTTCAATTTTTCGAGACCATCATCAATAAGTTCTTGCATCTTGCGAATAATTTGCCGAGTGTGACCACTACTAATACTCTCAATTATTACACAGACGAAACACGCTCAAGAGCTAGAGCGCAAGACGAAGCAGAACGCTGCCGCCGAGAAGAAACTCATGAAGGACATCTCGACGCGGCAGGAGGCCGACCGCAAGGCGTTCGAGGCGCAGCGCAAGCGCGAGTACAAGGCCAACAAGGAGCGCTGGAAAAAGGAGCTCAGCATGGACGACGCTACCCCAAAGCGGCAGCGGGACGCCACGCTGCAGTAAGTTACCATTTTCTATTTATTTTATTTTTAACACTCGGGTCAACGTAGGTAAAGCCGAGAAAGTACGAACTGGTAATTCTCAATCTTGTAAAATTAGATGTTTTTATTTTAAACTAAGCTCTTGGGCATTGGGCAGCTCTATAATACTTAAAAATTATATTATTATATGTTTTAAAATCGGTACTTAATATTTACATTCTTAAACAGATTAACTACAATCGCTTAACTGCCTTTCTAGGCGAATAGTGCAATCACGAGCGAACGCACATTGCCGTCCAGTCGTTAGCTAATCAATATAAACTTCAAAACCGGGGAAGAGAGTGTCGGACACGCACATGAAAGGACCAATTTAATTTTTAAAATTCACTTTTCGTTGCATGAGAGGGGGGCTGAAAAAACATTTATTCATCATTTTTAAAAAACAAAACTGTGGATGCGGTTGCAGATCGCAAAAGGATAACCTCAAGCAGGCCGAGGCGGCGGAGGAGGCCCGGCTGGTGCGCTCGCAGCGCGAGTACTTGGAGCTCGAGCTGCGCCGCTTCAGGCGCCGCCGCATGCTCGCCGCGCACCACAAGGAACAGGAACTGCTGCGAGAGGTGAGTGTCACCTCCTATAGGAGGCCCGGCTGCTGCGCTCGCAGCGCGAGTACTTGGAGCTCGAGCTGCGCCGCTTCAGGCGCCGCCGCATGCTCGCCGCGCACCACAAGGAACAGGAGCTGCTGCGAGAGGTGAGTGTCTTGTCCTATAAGCACAGGGCTGTGGATAGTCAAACGTCTGAGTACCACTGGCCCTGCGCAACACGGCTTAGCACGGCAACAGTCGTGAGATGGATTGTTGAGATGGAAGATTTTAAGTAGGTGTACCCCACCATCTGATTCTGATTCTGATACCTAAGTTAGATTTCGAGGACTCTAGTTAAGTAAGTAACGGACCATCCATAAATTACGTCACAAATTTAAAGGGGAGAGAGGGGGTCGGTGAAGTATGTTGATTTTGTGTGACTTGTCCTAAATTTTGTCCCGTCACATTTCCAAATTGACGTGTTAAATTTGCAGTATTAACGAAATACTTGAGATTAAAAACTTAACGAATTTTGGAAGAGCTGTTCGAATTAAATGATTTCTAAATGTAAAATTGCAAAATATGTGATGTCACACAAGGGTGGAAGGAGTCTCACAAATGTGACCAGCTGTGTCAAGGACGGGGGAGGGTTAAAAAATTACGAAATTCCTGTGACGTAATAAAATTGATGGAGGTCTTCTAATAGTAAATAGCCCATCTCGCGCGTTGTCGTGCTAGACGTAGTGTGTTGGTTTTCCTTTTGCTTTTAGAGGGAAAAGAGGTGCTATTATGGCCGACGACTTACAAGTCTGGTGTCTGCCTCTACACTTATCCTTCTGTGAACATAACTCATTTTAATTATGTTTTCTCCAGGAACTGAACAAGCGACAGCAACAATTAGATCAAGCGCACGCTATGTTGTTACGCCATCATGAGAAGACGCAAGAATTGGAATACCGACAGCAGAAGGGAGTGCATGCGTTAAGGTATACTATGCTACCATGATTCATAATAATAGTTGCTTACCGTAAATTCTGAAACAATTTTCTAATTATAAATAGTATTTGGAACTTGTACTTCTGCAACCCATTACCGCCATATTGAGCAGTTTTTGATATCTGCTGACGTAGATGACGTTTTGTAGTAGAAGTTCTACTACTCGACGATAGGTGGCACTAAGGCAAGCCAAATCATAGAACAAAGAGAGACATACAGACACTCTTTGTGGTTGGCTCACCTCTTTGTTTACCTGTACGTCATCTATCAGCTTTTCAAACGTCGTGAGCTTAGACTATCCGTCAATCAAATTAGTCTATTGTACGGCCTACGGCATCTAACTTTGCAAGGTTTTGGAGTAGTAGGGGTTGGTTTGCGCGTAGCTTTACCATGGACAATGCGCGAACCTAGCCACACTACTTCTAAACCATGCTAAGTTATTTTCTTTCCGAGTCTTTAGGCCTGTTACCGCCTACTTTGGAAAAGGCTGGACTAAGCTGCCGATTTACCGTATAACTAACTACTCGGTGTCTCGTGTAGAGAGGAGCAGTTGAGCAACCAGCACGCGACGGAGCTGGCCAACCAGCGCGAGTACATGGCGCGCGCCGAGCACGAGCTGCGCAAGAAGCACGCGCTGCAGCTCAAGCAGCAGCCCAAGAGCCTCAAGGTAAAGACCTCGACTGTCGACTTGCGTGTTCACTGACACGCGCCGTTCTAGCCAAGCTACAATAGTACAAGAAGTATAAAGTCACGTCAATTTACGGTCGAGGGCTTTAACTCATGATCCTGAGCCACCAAAGAACCTTTTCTAAGAAAAAATAATTACGTCAATCATCTTCCTTGATAATTAATGGGATGTCACTATGACGTTAACTATGAATTGTTTCCATTTTGGCTCATGAATTAAAGTCCTTGACTGTACCTGCGCAGAATGCATTATTTAAATACTTTTTAGCCAATCATAATGCAGTCAGTGCCTTTGCACGGGAAAAACTTTAAATTGCTAGTGCGCGCGATGCCGGCAACTCCGGCGCCCGCCATTTTGCATGGCGAGATGAGCGAGAAAGAAAAATATCATCTGTTATTGCATATTTTGCCTTATGCATAAAGTTATAAGGTTTTTATTGAATTCGATTTTATTTGGTATTTGTCTGCTCGTCGGCGCGGCTGAACATTGCCGATGTAAATTATATTTGTGGTATTATGACTGAATGTTTTCTGTGTGCATCGCTTCGCAAAATCAAGGTGACGAATTGATAAAAATGTTTTGATTCACAGCAAAAAGAAATGCAGATCCGCAAACAGTTCCGCGAAACATGCAAGATACAGACGCGCCAGTACAAGGCCCTCAAGGCGCAGATTTTACAAATGACCGCAAAGGTATTTCGTTTGTTTTAATTTTCCTATCTTCTCGATCTTGTTCAATACCATTAACATCTCAGTTGTCACGTACTAGCAATGACCCTCATGGACCATTTTACTTGTTTAGCCCAAGCCCTCTCATACTGAGAGGAGGCCTGTGCCCTGCAGTGGGACGTATATAGGCTGATGATGATGATGAGTGGAAATTGTAATTGAAATCTTATCCTGGTGTTATTTCCAGGAGCAACAAAAAGAGGTGATAAAGTCGCTGAAGGACGAGAAGCGCCGCAAGCTGGTGCTGCTCGGCGAGCAGTACGACCAGAGCATCAGCGAGATGCTGCAGAAGCAGACCGTGCGGCTCGACGAGAGCCAGATGGTACATGACATAATTCACTATAGATATATTTCACCATGTTTAATGTAGATTTATTTTTTGTTGGACTCATCAAGTTTCCTCTCTTTCTCTATGGGTTGGCTATATAAAATCTCTTAACACGTTCGACGGCAGTGACACAGCGTGTGTCAAAAACACTCTCAATGTAACGCTTGGAGATGTGGCAAGGTCCCTTGGAGACTTATGTCCGTCTTTGTATTTCCCCATATTTTGTATTTCAGATTTTTTTTTCTTGTAGAAAAGTGTTTATTGATTTTCTTACTGATCACTTCATATATTGGCTATATTGCAAGACAGAAGTTTAGTGACTGGTTTAATTATACAATTGATAGACTTTACATGAGTGCAATAAGGATGGACGCGAATCATATTTCTCATATACAAGACAAGAAAATCTTAACATCACGATTTAGAACGGTGCTACTATCTGTACGGTGACATCTATTGGTAAACTCGGCCGATTAGGAACAGAGCGCTAACCCGCGCTATCCTTTTTCCAGATGGAATGCCAGCAGCTGAAGATGCAGCTGGAGCACGAGCTGGACATGCTGACGGCGTACCAGAGCAAGAGCAAGATGCAGGCCGAGGCGCAGCGCAACCGCGAGCGGCGCGAGCTGGAGGAGCGCGTGGCCGTGCGCCGCGCGCTGCTCGAGCAGAAGGTAACCGAATATACGTCCTTTTTAACCGACTTCAAAAAAAGGAGGAGGTTCTCAATTCGGTTAGGGCTCATAATGTCCCACTCGCAAAATGCCCCTTTGTCCCTTTCGCAAAAGGTCCCTTTTATAAATGTCCCATTCTCAAAACGACCTCTCAGCAAAATGCCCCGTTCTCAAAATGTCCCGTCACATAAATTACGTCCCGTTCGCAAAACGTCCCTTTCTCAAAATGTCCCGTTCCCAAAATGTCCCTTCTGCAAAATGTCTCGTTCGAACCTAGCGAGTTTGGGCTCATTTGATTCGTCTCAATGAGGTACAGTCGGGCTTAATAGCTTATACCAAACATGTAATTTTTCACAGAGACTTGTTTCTTTATTTAAACAAGAATTTTGCAGGCGGGACATTTTGCGAAAGAGGCTTTTTCAGAAGGGCCATTTTGCGAAAACAATGGGACGTTTTGAAGAAGGGACGTTTAGAGAAAGATACATAATGAGATTGGGGTATTTTGCATAAGGGACCATTTGAGAAAGGGACGTAAGTGGTGGAGGGACATTTTGCGAGTGGTACATTATGAGCCCTAACCGTATTACTTAAATTACTTTATTGCTTTAATAAAAACAATCGAAATTTACGTTATTTTTTTGTTATTATGGGCTGTGGTACGAATCAAGCTAGAAATAGATTTAATAGATTAGATAGAGGGGACATCTCTTACGATACGTGGCAGGCGAAGCGAAAATTTTATCCAGACGTTTTTTTTTTCATTTTTCTGACTGAACTCTAAAAGCTTACCTGTCGTCTGCGTTTGAAAAGGATCCCAAATGTACCAGTCCTATTGTGTATAATAAGGATCAGTATCATACGACGTTTTCGAATTGTTGCGAATTACGATCCTTATCAAACACAGACGACAGGTTAAATCTCATTTGTGACGGTAACGCATTTAAGACCATATAATATTACTGAATGTTATTTTTTTTTTAATTTACTGACTTGATCGATGATTGCAGATGGAGTGCGAGTGCGCGCAGTTCGTGGCGGAGCGCGCCGAGCGCACGCGCATGCTGCACGAGCGCCACGAGCGCGAGCTGGACCACTTCGATAACGAGTCGGCGCGCCTCGGCTTCAGGTGACTTGTCTTATTTACCCACTAAACTCTGACAGTTTAGGTACTTAACTAAATGTAAACAAACTTGATGTCAGATTTGACTGGTTTTTTTTTACTACCTACATTTTATAGCGTGTTCACATAGTTTAGCAAAGGAATCTTATCTAATATTTATTGATCTGATAGACGTTAGTGTTCTAATTCCAATTGCTTCTGGTATACCTGAACTTAGGCACCAACATAGGCATTTTTTATTTTTACCTTCCTTGTAGAGTATAGCTGTGCCGACTTCGTCCGCGTCGCGAATTTCGTTTAAATCGGTCCAGTAGTTTCCGCGTGAAAGCGCGACAGACCGACAGTTACTTTTGCATTTATGATATTAGTAACGATAGTAAGGATTCTTTAACACGTTCGACGCTGGCAGCGTTTCATTGAGTGTGTTTGACACACGCTGTCTCACTGGCGTCGAACGTGTTAATAAAGGCCGGTCGCGGAGCACAGCGACATTCGAGCGTTGATCTGCTGTTTTCTATCTCTGTCGAACGTTTGCACGCGACTTGCGACAAGAGATTCTACCCTATGGCTACCCCACTTGCGAATACAGACATGATGCTTGTGTTTAACGTGTTGTTTTTCCGTGCGCAGCGCGATGGCGATCGCGGAGGGCAGCCGCGACGGGTTCGGCGAGGAGGAGCAGTCGCTGTCGGGCTCCATGCTGTCGCTCGCGCACAGCAACTCGTCCGCGTCCTTCCCCGCCGGCTCGCTCTAACCCGCCCGGCCGGCGCTGAACCGACGAGTGTTTCTTGTTGCCATTCTTCACACTCCTTTGCCAAATACCCTGTGTCCGGCGTCAACACGGGCTTATTTATTAGCGGATTCCTTCTAGGCGGTGACGTAGTGCTGTCCAGCCTTAGCTAAATTAAATTTAGAGTCCTAGCGATGGCCTACTGTGTATACGTTAACGGACGGCGCGTTACGCTTTCGGCGAAAGCGTGACGAATCCGTCTTCCCGTTTTGATCACTGAGACTGCTCGGCCCTCCCCCGGAAAGAGTTTATCGTTGCGATTATTATAAATATAAAAAATGGCAATTCCAAATTGTTACGCTGTTATTTGGCAACATCGATTGGCCACCTTGTTTGTGATTATGATGTTTTTTTGTTATGTCTTCCAATTATAAATGTGCTGCAGTATTCGCGTAGTCAATATCGGTGGTTCGGGAGGGCATTTCCTATTATACATAATTAAGTTGATGCACTCCATATTTAAATAATTATCTCTTAATAATTGCGACAACGTGGCTCTGGTTCCATAGGAAATCCGTATAGTGTATACTAACATTAGTTTATAGCGAATGTAATGTTACAGGACTTCAGATAATAATTTAAACGTAGTTCCGACACAGCGTCGCCAGTTTGTGTTTACCTCGCGCCCGGCCCGCGTTGTCGCGCCACTAGCAAGGCATATTTGTGTGATGAACTGGATCGCGAATCTGTACCGACAGTGTGTTATTTAAATTTTGCAGTCGTGTGAGAATGAAACGCTTTTATATTAGACATTTTACGCAATGGGGCTCGGGTCCGTTGGTCTCGCCAAGGGGCGCCCTGTGCGCGTCTATTCATTTTGATGAAATAAACCGTCGGTCCGTATTGACTAGATTGAAAAGCACCGTAATGAATTACTCAGAATATTGAGCCTATTTTCTAAAAACAATTGAAAAAAAAAACTATTTAAAAAAACGATCTCTTAGTCGTAAGAAAATTTAAACATTTTTCTTAAATTCAGTCGCTAGGATATTGTTAGACCGTCCATCTACAAAAAGCAATATTTTAACATGCGCTAGATCAACGGAGCCCGGCCTAGTAGAGGGCATATTAAACTAAAACTTAGTACTCCTGATCTACTTGTATAATATCTAGTTTACTAAGTTTCTATAGTGGGTTAGGTAATTTTTAATTCTTGTTACTCGATCGAGTACACAAAGATTAAAATTTTTTGAAAGTACCGCGAACACGTCAAATGATATTTTAAGGTAAAGTTTGTAGTAGAGAAGTGTTGATTCGAAGTACGCTTGAGTTGGCCGGCAGCCCGCAGCGCCGCCGCCGCGACCCCGAGCCCGCGCCGCGCCGCGACACATTAGATAGTCAAAATTTTATAATATTCATATCATTAGTTTTTACTTTAGGATCAATTTTTGCGTGTAATTTATTGTAAGTTTAATTCTTTAACCATTGAACTGATATGCTTTCGTCTGAATTAATTAAATATTGATTTTTAGGGACTTCCGCTACGGAGAGACGCGAGTCCGGCTCTTTTTAGATTTTAATTGTTCAATGCTTTATTAAAACGTTACAAAAACGCAGGTGCTCAGCAAAGTATAGCGTAACCGACTGCCAATTGAGTTTGTAAATATAATAAAATATTTATACGACGTTTGTATTTAGCAAGCACGCATTGCCTTATACCGTAGTGGCGTAGGGCTCGGAGTTTTGTATATAAAGAACAATAATATATGTGTAACTATTATACATAGTTTGTTACTTTTTTAAGGTGCGAGTGCGGTATTATGTACATTCGAGATGCGATATAGAGCGGCCTCGCGCAGCTCGGCTACGTGCTGTTTCTTTATTTAGTGTCCTAATAACTATTGTATTGTCAAATTAAGCTTACCAGTCATGTATGTATAGACGATTGCATATAATTAATTTAACGCCGATTTAGTCATAAATATCCAAATTTAGTTATGATATTTTAAATGTATCTTTTGTTTTATGATTTACATACTTCCTGTATCACATTGCTTGTAAGCATCACATGGTGTGCCCGCACTGTATCTGTCCATTGATAGGTCATTAGACACTTCAACGCTCGACTCCAAGTGAAATAAATATTAAAATAAGTAAAACTAACCGACAATTAAGCATGGGTTTAAAAGATGTCACATTGCACAATGCCATGAACTTGTGGATCAAGTTATTTTTAATGTGGCGTTGAGTACTTTTTGGTGACGTGAAACAAGTCTCCACCACTCCCCTCCTGAACTGACCAAGTAAATGACAATAATTTCTAGACACATCCTAACTTGACTCTGTAAATAAATCAAAGCCAAAATGCAAATTGGAGATGGACTAAGTATGGAAACAAGAATAATGTAGAAGCCTCACTGGATGTAGACACTTATCAAACTTCGTAGCAAATGAAAGTTCAAGGTAAGGTGGCGCTGTCTGAGCTTGGCGGCGCGTAGCGCGTAGCGCAGTAGTCGTAGACAATCTGGAACCGAAGCACTACGGAATTGAATTGTAAGCTGTAACTTTGCTTCCGCGCAGTAGACCATGCGACGTTAGACACGCGCGTAGTTGGCTCGCCGGTAGTCCTCAGCCGAGTGCCATGCAGTGATAGGAGGTTTACTTGTCGATATTTACGAGATAAAATATTATTATTATTATTTATTTATTTACATGACAAATCTGATTGCAGAATCGACTGCATAGGCAGAAGGTGTGAGTCTAGTGCGTAGGCGCCTCTTTCCAGTAAAAACCTCCCACCACTTAGATGTTCTCAAATTAGACGTTATCAACTTATCACCATTCAACCCTCACGACTTTCGACAAATTACTAATTGTATTACGATTATAGAAGTACCAAACTTATAGTTAGCGATCACGTATTATTATGTACATTGTAACAAATGTTTTTTTTTTATATTTTACCATTGTATAGTCGTTTATCTTATCACCGATAGGTAGTTAGCAATATTGTGACAGAGGTGAGACAAGGCGCGGGGGCCCCGGGTCCGAGCCGCGCCCTTGTTGTTTTCATTTTATTTTTTTTTGTTATATATTTAAATAACACAATCGACTTGTAGTTTTAATAATTATTATCATTATAATTATTATTATATTGTAATATAATCTTATTAATGAAAAAATCAAACTGAAAATAAAAATAATAGAAAGAAATTACATGTATTATTATTTTATATTCCTTCTTAAATGAAATATAAATAAAACACCCAATTACTTAAAAACTTTGTCTAATCAAAATGAACCAAAATTACAACAAAAGAAGTGTATAAAAACAACAATATCTATTAGATTAGTCAAAAAGACTTAATTTATTGATATTTCTCATAAGAACTTAGCTTACGTTGTATAAGATGATTTTAGGATAGATAAATATATAGTTCCCTACTACACTAAAAGTATTGTGCTTACAGGTAAAAAAATTATTTCATTTAATAACAAATAACTGCACTGCAAATGGAACTTAATTCATGCTATATAAAAAATAAAATGCGTAACTATTTGACACCTTTTATGATATAGCGCAAGCTTCAATCTTTTTCTAGCCCTTGCGCCGCAATATGGTTTAGTCCAATTTAAGAGTATTTACATCAAATAACCACAGGACTAGTTTCGCTCATGGCTTTGTCGAATCTTATTATCTCCATAAAAAAAAAAATTATACATTATAAACATGCTCGCTTATGGTTTTAGCTAGAGATGCCAAGATTACTTGCAAATTATTGAACTGCAATAATCAAGAAAAGTACCTTTTCTTGGTCGTCGCAGACTTAGCCTACGATTCGTTGAATGAAAGTAAAAATGATTATGTATTTTGCTCCTTATAAAGTATTTTAAGTAAAATGCAAATAATATGTATTTTTAACTAGAAAAGACTGTTATTCCAAAACGTAAAATCAATTATATGCAGAGAAACGGTAATACGTGTTTGAAACGTGTATTCCATTCTTCTAGCTTTTGATGATTGACTAGCACAACTTGTCAGTGTCAAGTTGTCACTCAGCCGCTGGCCCTTCAACAGACATCAACTGACTTCACGAGTTGATAGTCGACAAGTGCACTAGTACGATTGATTCTAGTATAACTGCCAATACGATTAGAACCCTACAATAAAGTGTAGAAATTTATATGTAAAATTCAGTTGGGCCATTTTATAAAAAGTTGTCCGTTTTCTCAATTTGAATAAAATTGGTTTTTCATACTCAGAAATGTCTCCAATTTTTCATAAAATTTTAAACGTATGTTCTTGATTCTGAACACAATCGAAACAGAATCATGACCTTGGGACCTTTTTTTAATTTATATCGAAAGAGCCCACGATCCTGCGTATGAAAAACACTCTCGAGAAGAAAAAGAAGTGCTCATCTTTTTATAGATGGCCCACTAATATGATCAATTTTGTACATATTTTACTAGTTTTCACTCTTTATTGTTGGACTCCCATCACGCACAAAAGTGTTATGTTATGATGATAGATTTCACATATTACTAATTTACGGTTGGTGGCGAGTTAGCTTACTAGCGAATTGTAACCGTAACGCCAACTGGGTAACCTTTGACTGGTTCGGCTCCATTTCCTGTCTCAGCTTGCATTCACTGAAAAGGCTAATAATAGAGTTTCGTGCACTCTGAACCACACATTGGATTCTAACCAAGAAAACCATCAATGAATTCTTGGGGTCTGGGTTCCTGTATCGGGGCCATAGAAGTCACTACTTAATAGAGTAAAGATGACCAAGCGAGAGCAATTTTGTAAGTTGTCCCCGCGACACAATATTATTAAGTTTTTTGTTTCAGAGGCTGAACTTACTTGTGGTAACGACTCCGAAAATTACGCTCGTTTGGCCTTGATCTTAAAAGCTCCACCCCATCAGACTCAGTGAGCAGCTAACTTAAAACAGTTCGCCTCATTACATATTTATAGTGTAGCGAAAAAACTACACCCACGCGACAATGTTGAGCTAAAGCATTGAGCGTTTACTAGATCAGCCGGCTTACCACGACAAGGCGCGGGTAGAATTGCGCGCGAGATAGACTATACCTGTCGCTGTCCAACTAGATACGTCAGAAAATGACAGGTCAGGTCTATCCCTCGCGCGAAACGTCTCGAACATGTCTGTGCTAACCCTAATGAAGAATTCAGTGGTTTGACAGCCGCCTTCGGTAATCAGTCAGTTTTTATGAGCCTAATGGGGCAGCCTTACGGTTACACGTCGCTAGGTGTGGTAGGCAGTTTACTGTGTGGGCGAGAACTCGGTGGGCTCTAGGATGCGGCAATGCATCTCGCGGATGAGCGGCACGGTGTACGCGACGCACTCGTCCCATCCGGGGTTGCGCCACGTGCTCTCGCGGGTCTCGCGACGCGCCTGCAGGTCCTTGTAGCCTGGGGAAGACAAGTTCATTTAGCAACGCCTTATGTGAATAAACGAGGCACTGGATTTTTGAATTCATGTGCTCTGTGCGGAGCGAGGCAGCGGAACGGTGAATAAGATAATGTTCCATCAATAGAATTGCATAAAATCTCCGCTCCTATTCAGCGAATCAGTTTATCTATTATTATTATTTATTTTTAGTGTAATGTGATATTTAATAGTTACTGGATGTAGGAAAGGGATGGAAAGCGTGAATGTATTAAGGTGTGACAGAGATGAAGAAATTCTAAACCATAGCTAGAATGAGAGATGAATAGGAGTAACGTAGTGAATAGGCAAGGGACGGAAGATGTTTTTAATTAAGGAAGAAATAATAGCGGATTCCGTATTCTTGCAGTAGTTTGCGATGACCGATCGGTGAACGACTCGTGTGATTGCCGCTTTAGCAAGTTGAGTACTACAAATGGATTTTATAACAAAAGAATTTGAGTAAGTGTTCCGACGACAACGCTACTCGAGTTCTTTATCTCAGTTGACAGACATTCTTAATTATCTTCACTTGCTATGCATATCTTGAAAAAACGCCTTACTTAAGTACTCAATTTTCTCAGAGGAAACTCGAAAGAATGACATAACAATAACAATAGTTTCTGATAGGAAAAAAATCATTCGTTAGTATAGTATGTTATTGTTCCCCATTTGTTGTCAGGTTTAGAATAACATCTAGGTATTCATTTCTTCCGTGGATGTCGTAAGAGGCGACTGGGTGGGAACTAGCCCAAATCCTCTCTTACTGAGAGGAGGCCTGTGGTCAGCAGTGGGACGTTATAAGAGTGGATTTTTATTATTTATTTTTACGTGTTATTATTTTTTACTTACACCAGATGTGATGGACGTTGTAGAGTCTTCCGATCTGCGAGAAATAGCCAGCGAACGCTTCATTCTGCGCGCGGCGGTACGACAGGCCACGCGCCCAGTTGTTGCCCCATTCAATCATCGTTCCCGGCTTCAAACTGCGAGCAAAAAGGACTCGCTACAGTAATCCTCTACTTACCAATAACTTAAGAATTGCTTCTCTGTTTGTGTAGACTACGGATGTTACGGAGCGTCTGCGATACGTTGGAACTTCCTATGGATTCCGACACTTTGAAATCGGAGGTCGCGGGCGAACAATGCTTCAAGTTTCTCCATTTTATTTTGTGTCTAATGTACAAGATTTGAGAAATATGGATTGGTTTTATAATAAAATCTAGCTATGTGTTAAATTTTGCATAACAGTTATGTAAGAATAGTATTGCCACATTATTTTATTTTTACCCATTTTTTCTTCTATTTCATCCATAGATGTCGTAGGATGCGACGAAGGAAATAGGTTAAGGTACATTTTAGGCGACAGACTAGCAACATGTCACTATAGTACCTCTTGACTTATTATATAATAACATGTTATTATATAGCTTATTATATAGCAACATGTCACTATAGTACCTCTTGACTTATTATATAATAAGTCAAGAGGTACTATAGTGACATGTTGCTAGTAATATTACCTAAAAAATATGCTAGGAATGGCTACAAATTGTAGTGTTCTGCCTATCCCATTTATTTGAAAGTACAGGTGTGATGTATGATGTGTACATTTTTATCAAAGTTTGTCATGATTGACTAGATGTGACAAACTACATAGTTGGCCATCTTTGGTGTAGAGATGCAACCAACTAGTTGGCCATCTTTGGCGTAGGACTAGATGCGACCAACTAGTTGGCCATCTTTGGCGTAGGACTAGATGCGACCAACTAGTTGGCCATCTTTGGTGTAGGACTAGATGCGACCAACTAGTTGGCCATCTTTGGTGTAGGATTAGATGTGACCAACTAGTTGGCCATCTTTGGTGTAAGACTAGATGTGACCAACTAGTTGGCCATCATTGGTGTAGACAGTATGTGATAAGTGGAGTTGAATTAGCCACTGTACCTGTAAGACCGTATTTCATAGATATTGTTGGGGGTGCGGGGCTCTCCAGAAGGCCAAAAGCTGAATGCCAGCAGGTACTGCAAGTGTCGGGAGCGGACAAAGTTACCGCGCTCCTTCTCTAAGGCTGAATATTCCTGGGAATCGAGTAAAAAATGTGGACTTACATATGTACCTTTTATCGATTCATGAAAGTATGAGATAAGTATGAGTATATGCAGTTTCTGGACATAGAAAAGCTACAAAAATAAAGGATAGCCCAAATATGGTAGTAATGTAAAGTAAAGGACGTAGTGCTAGAAGCTACATCAATGGTCAATATTTTCAGCCCTAATTGTTTTTTTTTAATTATTGGGAAAAATTAGCAAACAGATCAACTGATTGTAAGCAATTACACTATTATTAAACATCAGGGGAGTCAAAAGTGTGTTGCCGGTCTTAATCCTTAACACATTCACAACCAAGCCTAAAATCAAGTAATCTGTGCAGAAACGAGTAGTCTATAGCTGGTACAAAATGAACCTGGCTACCAGATTCTCAATGTCTCGCGAACATTATGAAGGACCCGGGATCCGAGTCCTTGGTTCTGAATGTGTTAATTTGAGCAAGTTTTAATAAGTTCATGGTACAAATATCCAATAAGTACCCTAAATATCCTGTAGTCTAAAAAAAATGGCAACAAAATAAAGGTACTTTTGAAATATGTTCACTGTGAGTTAAGGGTAACCAACAGCAATAAAATTTAAATGTTGGAAGTTGACTTTTGAAATTAACTTGTCTACCAGGAAAAGTCACAAAAAAAGCTAAAAATAGTGAACTATCTGTTACCTTTATAGAATCTTTTAAATGGTAAAGTGACTTACAGGAGATTCCTTGAATAAAATCTTTGCTTTGTCTATCTTTTCGAAGCCCCCAACATAGCGCCACAGGTGCAGAGCCTGGTCCATGTCTCCCACAGATACCGTCCATGATCCCACAAGCTCACACCCAAGTTCAGCTTTGCGAGAGTGGACAAACTCTGATGAAGTTTTGCTGAAAAACAATGGAATGGATGAATGTAATCTAATGGACTACATAACTACTATAACTATATTAAACAGGATCTGAGTATCTCAGTAAATTGTATAAAACATACAGTTATAGTGGTTGGTAAGTAATATTAAGAGAAGTGTACAATAAAAGGCATATCCAATATTGATAAAAAAATCTTATTGGATATGGTGAGTATTATTTTATTCGTTTATGGTGTAGCTATGTGATTGAGCAAGTTGCTCTGGGGTCAAGGATCTTTTGATAACATGATTGTAAACAATTTCGATATGTTATCGCTCTCGCCGATCTAACAATACATTAAGCTATGGTCTATTTGCAGATTGTTGCATAATAGCCATGTTTACCGGCCGCCAACCGGCGGTTAGCTACTTATGTAAGATAGGCGATGCATACGTACTAGTTTTTCAAATATTTGTCGACGGAGTCGGGCCTAATGTTGTGCGTATGGAGCGCGTATACGATTTCCTTGTCGCTGAGCATGCGACTGTGGGATTCCTTAGTGGGCTCAATCTTCCTCACCAACAACTTCGACAACCAGCTATCTTCAGCATTTACTCTCGCACCAGTCGTACTGATCAATCTACAAAAATAACTTCCACTGTACACAATGTTCCAAAATTAAACCGGGACACTTGTCGTGAAAAACATCGAAAAATACCTCGCATTCTTCGGAATTGAAGAACTCAAACTAAGCACTCTATTTAAAGAACTCATTTTGACGTTAGTATAAAATAAATCACCCCGAAAACAATAAAATTGTGCACTTATTTAGTAGCTGTACTCTGATCTGATACTTGTTATCAATTCAATTGACAAAATCACTTGAAGGTTATCTGAATATTTTTGGCAGAATGGCGACATCTGTCGAGTTCTACCTCTATTCTGTGTGACAGTGTAATTATATAAATTTTTAATTAAGCATATACATCAAACTATCATATTTCGTTATTTATTACGTTGTTTACTTCAATATAATTATGGCACTTTAGATGGTTATAAGTAAAAATGTAAATGAACTCAACTTTCTCGTTTCTAAAAATATAGGAATTCGGGCTTAAAAATGAAACGAATGAAAGTCCATTTTCCGTTCCAATACACGCCAAATTAATTATACGTCACTTTTCAAGAAATTTTTCTCTTTATTACATGTTTGACTCAGATTGCAGTAATAATATCAATTTAACATCATTGGTGAAATATGGTTTTCTCTTATTCATTTTGCCTTTGCTTAACTAATCTTAAACCAACATTGTTGAAAAAATTGCGTTGTTGTTATTGTTTGTAAATAAACAGCTGTAATACGTGAAATGAACCAAACTCTTGGTTTTGACAATTCCGTCTTTGCTTTGGCAATTGTCAATTTGTCATTTTCCAATTAGCGATAAATCTTTTTTACAGTGATAAAAAATATTGTAAAAAGTGCAGCACGTTTCCTGCCGCTATAAGCATCAACAAAGCCTCGTCATGGGTGAGTAGTCGCTATAAAATCGAGAGTCATTCGAGATGAAGTTGGATAGTTGTTATAATGGTGGGCGGTGTAGCAACTAACTGTAACTTCGACTATGTTTGTTTGCGCAGCATCCAACGAGGTGACAAAACTTCAGCAGCATTTGGCGCTGCTCAAGGAAGAGTATAGTAAGCTCCAAAGTCATTGTGCAGAAGTGGAACGGAAGTATACGCTTGCTGCTGCGTCTGCAGGCGACCTGAGCGAAACAAGTTTTGTCGCTCGGCTTCTCATGACCGTGGCGACGATCTACGGCCGAGAAACCTACTCCGACATCAGAATCAAGCTCCAGAACAAGTCTATGCCTGGCCACAAGTTTGTATTGTGTGCCAGGTCTGATGACTGGAATGAGGATGCACTTAAAAATTTAGATGAGTTGGGTATGTTTTTAAATGTTTATTTTTCTGTAAAAGTATGTTCTGTTTAGGCTCTTTGATTTGGAAGTTGAAATGATTATTTGTTTGGTGAAGAATAATATGAAAAACAGTTTAAAATTTACTGACATTATTTAAATTTAATGTGAGTTATCCGTTAAAAAATTTCGTCATGAGTGAGTCTCACGGTAGTTTAATGTTTAATAAGACAATATTATTTTTAATTTAGATTGCCTAATGATTTTAGTCCAATGTTAAGCCTGTTATAAAATCATATTAAATTGTGATTTTCTACCAACAGATTGGTCAGTTCTCCCTGATGATGTTGGAGCAGCTCTCCTCAAATGGATCTACACAGATGTGGTGGACCTGACTCGCGGAGACATGTTTGCCTTGCAACTCATGAAGTCAGCAGCTAACTTCAAGCTCAGCGGTTTAGTTGCCAAATGTGAACAGGCTCTTATTGCCTCTGTGGGAGTTAGGTAAGAATAAGCATACATTCATCATCCCTTTTACAAGTGCTTTATTTTCCTTATGATGACTTAATATAGTTATTTATAAAGTGTTTTGAATGTGTGATCAAAACAGTTAAATGTAAAAAGCCTTTTGTGTCCAAAGAACTTCTTGTCTTTAGTTTTATAGCCTCCTAAGACCTGATTCTAAATACCTCATTTAGGGTCTCAGATCCAGACAAAAATTCCCTGTCTTGAAATTTTGAATTTTACATACCCTTATCTTGAAGTTTCTTTTTCACTGTACTTTATAAAGAATATTCAGCTGTTATGCTTACTACTAATTTGTATTGTATTAAGTATGCTGGGACTTATGAGGATTGAGTTATTTTCAACCTCTTGTATGTGGCATAGTCAATCTTTTTTATGTATATGAAGCAGATCTGCTACTAAGCATATGAGAGATTAAAAGTAGATACAGAGTTGCTAAAAGTTTTGATAAAAATTTGGATTTGAGAATTTTTCATTCACTTTATTTTATTTTTAATGGGTGTTTTATTATTTATTTCAGAACTTGTGTGAAATTCTACTCAGCTGCTGATGAAATTGGAGCATCAGCTCTTAAGGAGCACTGTTCTGGACTGATATCAGCTCACTGGGATGATCTCACAGGTACCACTCTCTCTATCTGATTGACATAAAACTCTATCTACATATGTATCAGATATAAAATAAAATTAAAAGTTAAAGATATTTCTTGTTCAATTCTTGCTTGACTGGTGTTATGTTTAACCCCCAACTTAAAAAGAGGAGTCTTAAAGTTTGACATCTGTGTCTGTGTGTCTCTATATCTGTCTTCTGTAATCTACAGCACTACTTTTTAATTTGTAATTAAGATTCCTTACTATGCTAATTTTGAATGGATTTGGACCAGTAAAGGCTGGTTGCAGAGCACAGCGAAATTCGAGCGCTGCCCACTGTTATCTATGACTATCACACACATGCAGTAATATTGCCCTCACATTTGCACAGTGCAACAGAGATAGACAGCAGCTGGTCAATGCTTGAATTTATCTGCTCTGTGACTTGCTTTTAGCTTTAAGGTCTTTATTTAGGGTTTTTCAATTTTTTACATACATACATCACGCCTGTATTCTCAAATGGGGTAGGCAGGACACAAGAAATACTACATAGGTCATAGACACTTCATTTTTCATTCAGTTTCATGGCCATGTCTAGCGTGTTTTTTAGGTTTTGATTTAAACTTTTAAGGTATGTTATTGTTAAATCACTTGGCATTCAGGCGAAGACTTCGCGCACATGTCTTCGGCTCTCCTGTACCGCATGCTGAAGAGCAAGACGCCGCAGCCGCTCCACGGCGCCGTCAGACTGCTCCGGGAGGATGTCGTGTTCCTGTGCCTTGTCGAGAATCACGCCAATGTGAGTAGTCTTTATAATAGCTTATCAATAAGGAATATGCATACATTTTTTTAAAACTTTTGCTTGATATTTTATACCATTGTATTGTATATTCGTAAAAATTCAGCGTCCAAAAAGTCAATTGAAATCTAAAATATATCCCAGTAACCCAACAAGGGACTGAAAACGGTCGTGACGTCACAGTACTGTCGCATTATTGAAGACTCGGAAGTTAAGCGAATGCGTTGTTGTGTGTAATGTAATTGGAACTCACACTTGACCTAATAACGCAAATGCTAATGTTGTTACACCTGTCAATGTTAGCTTTAATTTTTATTAGCCCTAATACCAGTAATAAAAAAAAATGGCTAAGTGGAAATTAAGGCTAGTCAGAATTGAGTAATGAATTTGGAAAATTCGGGTTACCAAAATGAAATTAGGTTAAGTTCTTCAGGGAACCACTAATTGTCAGGAGGATTTGCTATATGCTCCATAGTTGTTGCTATGAATAATGGCTGCTAACGTAAAAGAGCGTCGGTTTATACTAGAGACCTTTAGGTACTTAAAAGATGGTAAACAATCTTGATGTGTCTTTTTATTGAAACATACACTTTATAAATCAAAATCTTTACATTTTACAATTTAGGTATGAAAAAATCATTTACTTTCATAATTGAATTGTATAGTGAATAGTGTAACGATTTTCATTTTTAGACTGTGTATTTCAATAAAAAGACATGTCAAGATTGTTTACCATCTTTTAAGTACCTAAAGGTCTAAAGTATAGATTTGAATGGAGTCACCATACTTTCGTATTTTGTTGAAAAGCCAAAGAAGTTATAAAAAGTAACTAACTATTTTAATATTAATAACTTAGGTGGGTTTCTTTTAGTTTTCAAATCAAATGTTATTAAAAGGTTGCGGTGAATTATGCTCTGTTGTTATTCTCTCCCGTAAATCTGAACACATCTGTTATAGGTGCTTCGAAAAAATCAGTAATCTCTGACTAACAATACCTGAGGAAATTATATTTTTCCAGGTGACCCACTATGTCACCCAGGGACGTAATGTTGTTTGGCTCATGTGTCAAAACGTAACTGCCCCTCTCCTGTAGCTTTTTGTTGATGAAAACAAAGGTGCACCTTATAAGCTGATATCAGTCCAGCGATCATTGTTTCGACGGTCAGTTTTAAAAGCCGACTTAATTACAGTAATACGACCCGGTCTCGTCACTGTCGCCATGGCACAAGGCACGAATGTTTTATGGCGCCTAACAGCAGTCATTTACATTGTCATTATCGTTATATTTGCACTTTACATCCGCGGACGTCAGCAATACTTTGTTTTTGTAGGTCAGCATAATGACCCATTATAATAATGGGCGTTTTCGGTTTTGTGATTAATATGTCCTTCGACATACACGTCTCGTAGGCTACGAATGAAATATACTTATGTGTTTGAATTATAATTTTTATATATTTCTTTTAATTTAACTTTAAGCCTTTGGTTTTATGCAATTTATTTACTACATATTTAAAAATTAAGAATGATTTTAGACTCAATTATAACTACTATAAGTACACATTAATATAGGTAATAAATAACAGAATAAATTATGTAACTTTCACCTTATTATTTTCTGTCAGAAGTAACTGTCTACATATTTACATAATCTTTTTATATTAACAATATACCTTCCTTTCTTATATGTATAATATACGAAAACTGAGTCAATCATCAGAGTTGTAACAAAGGCACCTTACTCTCGTCAGCTTACAGCTTGACGTTTGGCGACAGCACAAAACATAATAAATTCAATTTCAAAATTTTCTGATACATCTTATAAGACTAAACACATTCAAGATACCTACCCAATTTAAAAATAGCTAGCGAACTAATCCGTCAAAAAATATACAAGCGCTACAATGTTCTTTGAACACCCTAAAATATACACTTTATAAAATAGACATCACATACTTAGGACTATTGGCAGCATTGTATTACATAAACCAGCAGCGCTATTGTCTAACCAAAGACCACCAAAAATCTACATCGTTTTTAATTTGACAGAAATTGAAATATTTGCTATCACGTAAAACATTTTACAAAGATTTACTAAAAATTGCTTTTGCGTAATGCTCTCAAAATCGTAATCCAGTTTATTTCACGAAAGCACTTTACCGAGACGCATGAGATCTAGACCGTTTTCCTCCGTGAAATCGATCTAGATTTTTTTGCTTTAGACAAGCGCTGCCGTACATTATATGCGTTTATAAAAATAATAAATGCCCTGAGTATTTTCGAATTAAACATCCTAATTTCATTGTTCTGCTATAGAATATTCCGTAGCACTACGAGGCATAGCGTTGCTAGTAGGGTCGCGTGAGTCACTGGTGATTTCCCCGCGCTGTTACACAGGTCGCCGCGGCAGTAGCAGAGCAGTGTTTTGGTGACCCGATCACCGTTGTTCGGGTCGTCGATGCATTTCTCTTCGTACGGCTCGTAGACTTTGTTGAGGTTCTCCCAGCCTTTGTTCACTTTTATTTGCTCTCCGTCGGTTGTCTGGAAGGCGCAGCCCCGTTGGACGCCTCTTGTAGATACTGGAAATAACATTATTTATTATTTTCTTTATTTATTGAGCGCAGTGTGATGGTGTTAGTTGGGTTTTTTCTAGTGTGGGTTTGTTCTTTCGGTGTGGAAGGGAAGAAGCTCTACGAACACATTTCTTCACATAGCATTTTCATTACGTAGTATTAGCTACTTTAAGGTCGCAGGTGAGCAAAGTTATTGTTATTATTCATTTATCTATTAGTCAATGTACAGTTAACAACAAAGATATCGAAACGATAAATTTTCTAACAATGTGTACCTAGGTACCTACACAATCTTAATTTCTTGACGTTAAAGTCGTTTGTATGTACATATTTTAGGCTCAGTCGCCCTATAGATATGTTTGTTCCTGACTGTAGAACGAAATCAACTTAAATTAAATACGAAATAACTCAAACTGTGCTGGGCTTGAGTAAGTTAAAGTAACAGTGGTTATATGTATTTAGACACCAAAGCTAAAAATATAATAGGCTAGATGACTAGAAAAAACTATTTAGTCCGTCAGATAGAGTACGAAAAAATATTGTACCTACACATATTTTTTCTTTTATTTGACAGACGAAAAATGACGATAATACAGAGCCTACACGAGTCTACAGAGTACGATTTTTACTCAAACGTGACGTCACGAGCCCCCACTCAGGAAGTATGATGATCTGTACCTTTGTCGATGTTTAATTATTTGATAAACAAAAAAATATGTCTCATTTTTTTCCATAATCTAACTTACGGACTAATTAGAATGATATATTTTTAACCCTGTCATCATCCCTATTATGACTTAAAGACTTTTTCCTGTGTATTGTCTGACTTAGAATAACACCTCTCCATTTCTTTCATGGATATCGTTAGGGGAGATTAAGGAAAAAGGTTAAGATAGGTTAGACGACAAGCTAGCAACTGATTTAACCTAAAATTATACTAAAAGTGGCTGCGAAACGTGAGATAGTCATGGATTGATATAACGTTTCGTGAGCTCTTCCAACCCCATTTGGGAATAAAGGCGTGATATTTGTATTTAGGTATGTACCTAGGGACTTTGAAAAAAACAGTATTGGATAAAAACAGTAATACATAGTAGTACAGTAGGTACCTAACATAGTAAATAAAAAAAAACGAGGAAAATTTTAACTCGTTAGTTAATAACAAATCAATGTTTTTCCCGTTGCAATTGCGATACCTAACAAAAGGTGAAGTTCACATATTATGTAGTTACATACATACATATTCTCACGCCTGTATTCCCAAAAGGGGTAGGCAGAGCACATGAATTCTAAAATCCCGTGCCACGTTTAGCAATGTCAGGGTAACCAGATGGTTAAACGTATTATGTAGTTTGCAATTATTAATAGGGATGACGATTGAGTTAAAAATGTATCATTTTATCGACTAGAAATACAATACTTATATAGGTTTATCTTTATCCTCGTGATTTTTTTTTCAAACAAAGGAAAAAACACGTGTTTAATATATTTTAATAATCTAATTGGTGAACTACAGTTTTTTAGCCGGTACCCATTCCGGTAAACAGGCACTAGTTGGTACCAACTTGGTTTTCCCGGATCGAGATTCAGCTTCATGATTCAGCTGGGAATTTTTTAAGCTAATGCGCATTATAAACTTGCAATTTCGTCAACTTCTGTCCTGTTTTTACTGTCCACAATGCCATGTTTCGATCGTCAGTATAAAATTCGTAAATCGTCACCTTGCTAAGTAATTTTTAGCCATTCCCTGACTAAGCCGAGTGTTAATATTCCTTACCCACCGCATAACTTTGTCGAGCAATGCAATGGCATTTTGAAGTGCACTGCATATAGGTGCTTTGGTGGGTCATGAAACATTTGGTTCGGTAGTACACGTCCGTTTGTCGTGCTAGAGGTAGAATAGAAAAGTGACAGATAGTCTCAGAGATTCCATGTGTTTGTAGCGACCCTAGCGCCACCTTTCGTCCAGTAGTAGAACTTCTTCCACAAACGTCATCAACTGTCAAAGTGTTCTAAATCGCGCCAACAAAGTGTCGAAGATCGGTTGCATAAATACCTACAACTTACAACTTTCTGAGGATCTCTCTATTGGAGTCTTTCCTACATGTTCTACTATTTGTATACTTCAATATCTCGTCGGAACTATGTTTTTTCTTGTCTATGTCCTTACTCGGAACTCAAACTTCCATACAAAGCTTTGTCGAAATCTTTTCAGCAGTTGAAGAGTGAAAGGTTAAACCGACAAGAGAGACGAGGGTTCCTTTTGCATTGATGATGTTAAGAGATTGGAAGCGGGTACTAGTGTACTAATGTGTCATGTTAACTCACGTCCACTGCCGGTGTCGAACGTGGTCACTCTCTTGCTGCACATGGTGGACTTAGGGCAGTCAGCGATGAACTGCGCGGCGGTGCTCGCGTTGAAATTATCGCACACCGGGATGCGGCGGTGCATCGAATACTCGGCGTCGCAAAGGTAGCAGCGGATACCTGACGACACTGAAAAGAAACATCGCCATATGTAAACCGAATTAGATGTCTGCAACTCCGTCTGCGTAGACTTGTCTTATCGCAATCTCGTGCAAATCCCACTGCGTGGAGTTTATCGCAATCTCACGGGATCTATGTAGTTTTCCGAGATAAAAGTAGCCTATATGTTAAACCATGGTTTCAGCTTCCTGCTTACCAAATTTCGTCTAAATCCTTGCCCTTTGGGCGTGAAGAGGTAACAAACATACACACATACACAAACACACTAGCACACTTGTGCATTTATAATATTAGAGTGAACAACGTTGTTATCAGCGAGTCCTTAGTTACTTTAGCCATTTTTTTTCTACTGTGTTCCAATGATATCAAGTACTTCTTTAAATCTGCTTGACCTGCCTGTCGGTAGTCTGTGTTTTGCCTTAGCCTAGTCAAACTCTTTAGCTAGGTAATGTTAATGGCTTAATGGTCACTTGAAGGTGAGTGCGCGAAATGCATTACCTAGTTAAAAATAAATAACAAAACAACATAGATGTCTTAATTTTTTCGAAACGTCTTTCTTCTAATTTCATATTACCGAAAACTATTCAACGAATGTATTTTTTTAAATAGGAGAATCGTCTTTTTATGTAATCGTACAACTATTCATCGTTAGTAGCGACGCGTGTGCCCTGTTTACCCCATTTGGGAATACAGGCATGATTGTATGTAGATACGTATGTATGAAGCAATAATCGATGAAACGAAATTCGGTAAAATGATGGATTACCGTTGACGAGTCTAACTCAAGAAGACATTAAGTAGAACGTTGTCCCTTTATGCCATAAATTAATTGGCAGTTAGGACAGGATGTATAGTTCTATTGACAAAATCGTAAATATCAGCATATTGTGGTAATAATAGTAAGTATTTCCATTTTAGACAAACATATACTCTGAGATAAGATAATAACAACAGTTTTGCTTCAGGTTTGCTTCCTTATATCTCGATTCCGTAAACATTATTTACGAGTGCAAAGATGAAAACTTCCGATACTACTAAACAGTTATCTCTTGAAATGTATTTGTTTTGCTCCCACTGTAAATAGTAAATTGCGAGAATTGATATGAATTTGTCCATTTAAATCTCTGCTATACTTATTCACACAAAACTGCACGTGTATTAGGTACCCACTGGTCTCATGCATTTTATTAGGGAGTCTAAATTTGAAGTGTGCGCATTGGCACGCACCTAAGTTTGTTGCGCTTGCGGGTGATTGACCTGCTACTTATTTGGGTAATTATGCACCTCAAAAGTGTACGCTACGGGTGCTTTCTAATATGAGAAAGAAGGCATCGTGTAATTTATTTTTCAACAAGATGCAAGCCTATGACGCCGATCCGCGATTGTTTGTGGAATTCCATATTGCAGCCATTTTGGCCGTTCTTTAAACTCTGTATAAATGTTATCTTTGATTATTTTCAAATTATTATTCATATATTTAAATACTCATGATTTGTTGTGAAATTCACCTTTTTGGTTCATGTGATAACATAAACTGCAGACTCCCAAATGAGGTAGGCAGAGCACGCGAAACGCTACATAGACAAAACAAAACCATGACTATTCGCGTTTCATAGCCACGTCAAGCATATTTTTTTAGGCTTAAAGTCAAGAGCTACAGTAATGACAGTTTGTAAGCCTATTGCCTATTGCCTACCTTGACCTTATTCTTTAGTCGCCTAAACGAAACTCTTAAAAATACCTTTGTAACATTTCATTGTACAACAAAAGTTAAGAGTAATTTATGTATTCTGTAATACACAATACCTATACCTACACGGGGTACATGTTTTTGTATAGCCGCAGCAGCGAAATGCGAATCATCTGCATACAATACGACTACATTATATTATTTAAAATCATCGCCTTATGCAAACTGCCGAATTTTACACAATGGCGGAATGAGACATTGTTATTATATTTGGAGTATGTACCTAACAAATATAAAGTGCGGAAAAAAACAAGTTATCGCGTTTTGTCGACTGTTTAACCAAATAATTTGCGGTTAGTGGTTCACTGTTTCCTGTCATCGTTAGGTATTCCAAATAATTCCAAATCCGCAAAAAATCCGGCGAAATGATAAAGCTTATCAACAGATTACAACTAACCTAACTATGAGTGATTTAATCGGAAAATACGTTCCATTTATTTTTAAAGTTATCACTGTCTTCACTAGTTCGACTATCAAAAGTTCTCGCGTGTTTTCTTTGACTACAGAAACAATAATTAATTTCGCATTAAATTGGCCAGCTTAATTGAGACAAACACTTGTCTGTCTGGGTTAGGCCAGCTCTTAGCTTCCCCGTCAAATCCTATTCATTTATATTCTGTTTATGGACCGACAGTCCCCCGCTATTGAATGTTAATGGATCATTCGGCGGATTAGCCTTGATTAACGCCTACCGCGACAATATCTATTGACATGCCACCATATGTGTCGTGTTGAAATACTTTGATAGTGATTTGTTGAAGATAAACATTTTACGACTTATAATACGCATTGGTTTTGCTAATATTTTGATCCGATACTTTGGATCCGTTATTGTTTCCATATGGGGAGGTTGTTAAATGTTTTCCGGCCTTACTCGGATTGAATATCTTATATCTTGTATAGGAATCTGATACGATAACGGTGCGTTTGCAGTTTTGACAGT
This sequence comes from Adoxophyes honmai, assembly GCA_005406045.1. NCBI lineage: Eukaryota > Metazoa > Arthropoda > Insecta > Lepidoptera > Tortricidae > Adoxophyes > Adoxophyes honmai. The sequence goes on along the minus strand of BHDV01031675.1, from coordinate 131,397 downwards.
TACGTGTAACATTATATGCGGAATCGGACAACTTTTTAACAGTGTTGTTGTTGCTTACATATTTTAACATTAATGTATGGGTTCCTGTCTCTATTACATGTCTTTTATCGAACTTCAAGCCTAAATGTGTGCTAAAAGTGGCTCATAAACGTAAAATCTCATAGTTTTGTCTAAGTAAAGTTTCATGTGCCCTGCTTACCCTATTTGGGAGTAATTGCAGGTGTGATGTTTATGTATGTTATGTATGTATGTGTGAGTTTTTGTTAACAGGAGATGTCAGTTTTACCTCCAGAAAAAAAAACCAATATATTACTCTGCAATAACTGAAATTTTCGCTTAGAACACTATTTAAAGACTCAGCTAAGATGCTTCTTTGTTGATTGAGTGCTGTTTCCCAGTGGAATAGAAAATATACACATTTGTATTTTTCAGCAAGAAATTCAGACATAAAATTAACAATTTTGGAAACCTGTTCTAGACCTAATTAATCGCCCAATCTTTTACGATATACTATGATTTAGATAATGAACGAGTTGTTCTTTGTTCGTATCCAATGTTTGACATTTGAATATGAATTAAATACTTACTATTTAATGTCCACAAAAATGTTATCATAAACAATGTCAATTCCATATTTATAGACGATAACTACACAGCATAATCATAATCACCACTAACTAACGCACAAATCCATCCGTTATCTACGGGTAAAAAATATTCACATTTGTTTAACATTGGCTACTATATGTATTTACAACCGCGCGTCCGCAACGCATGTGGCCGGGCCGGCGCTACTCCCGACTGATATTGGCACCTCCACATTCAAGTCATGAACATACATCGGTTTCGCGGGGGCAAAAATGTACCAGAGCTAGTGCTTAACTAAAAATCGACTAAGTTTATCGACATTGATAAAAATATTTTTTTAACCATTATTATCATTACTTTTGCCCTATGGTATCGGGATAGAATAACATCTCTCCATTTCTTCTGTGGATGTCGTAAGAGGCGACTAAGGAAATAAGTTTAGGTAGATTATGCTTTAGGCGACAGGCTAGCAACCTGTCACTATTCTACCTCTTCTATCTTTGCAAACCTTAAACTATGCTAGAAGTGGCTGCGAAGCGTGATATAGCCATAATAATGGTTTTGTCTATGTCACGTTTCGTGTGCTCTGCCTACCCCATTTGTGAACAGGCGTGACTGTAGGTATGTATGTATGCATGTATTATCATAATTGAATACGTTTACTATGTGCAAACCTCTTGATTTTATATTATGAAATTTTTATTAAATATTAAAGAAGTGAATTCCTCAAAAAGTTTATTTTTGTGTATGTAGTTTTCATCTTATACAAATTCTTGAAATTATACAATGGTTGTACGTCATTTTTATCGATATCAACTAATAAAATTCGTTTAATGTGTCCTCGCACTACTAAACGTCAGTACAGATTTGCCCCCGCGAAACCGATGTATGGTCATGAATCACAGGAAGCCAGCCCAGTGGCAGAACGGGACATGTCCATATACCGGCGGAATAAGGCTCTTAACTCTTAAGCTCGCGCACTGTGAACTGTGAATCACACGATCAATGCTGGCGCCTGACCCAGACTGACTTTTTGCCAATATGTTTTTTCCACCACGTCCTTCGCTGCGCTACTTTTATTTTTATCTAGAGATAACGCTGCGCAGTGTTAATGCACTGCAGTTGTCTGCATCATTGTCGCGTTAATGAATTTTCGAGCGGCATTTGTAAACGTTCGAGGTCGCCGTACCATCTGCTAAGATCACGTTTTCATTGCAATATGTGGTGTCTTTTTTGCCGGAGTGGAAATGTATTACGCATACTCGCATACACCCCGGCTTGGGGAGGTCCTGGTGTTATGTGGGAGTCTTTTTCCCGTCCTGTTCCCGGTTGAAAGGGGAGGGTCCTGACTTGACCCGCCCTTGGCACTAAGTTGTTTAGTTTCATCAGGTATGTAGGTAATCATGAAGTCTGATCTATCTTTCTAAAATTTCAATGTTAAATAAAGCTAAGCGGTTGATGAGGAAAGTTCATTGATCAGTTTGTTGTGGTTTGCCAGTGCCTACGTGTTATGCAGGTGTTCTGGGAAAACTAAAATATTAGCAAACTCCTAATGTATGCGTAAACATTTCGCTATTTTTAATTCGATTATGTTTGATTTTATACATATCGGCTATAAAACTAATTCTCATTTTGTGATACATATTTAGTGGTTGGTTTATGGAACTTATCACCATTTGCGAGAAACTAGTTTTAGTACGTATCTAATAAAATAATAATAGTATAATAATATCGTAATTACTAATTTGTACTGAAATTACGACTATGTTGTGCGTTTTTATAGCAATATTTACTTGTGTTCCACAGCTCATTAGCTTGTGAAACATTTATGATAATGACACTGGTCATATCCTCTGAATGCGCGAACCGATAATATTGTATTTAAAAACAATACTGTGCCAATTTTAGCGAAACATACAAAATATCATGTCCTTGGTCATGAGGAATGCGGTTTAGGTATGTTAGTACTTTTGTTTTAAAGTTTTGGCAGTCACTATTATACTAATGCGTTGTACTACCTACTAGGTTGGCTGTAAGAGATCCCTTAAGGGATAAGTCCGCATTTGTACTTCGCCATTTCATTTGTAAATGAGTTTTTTTTTTAAATTTCGTGTTCTATACTTAGTCTATTTTCGAACCTCAAATTATGTATGCTAAAAGTCAAGCACTTTTATTATTTGAATAGTATTTTGACTAAGTATGTATAGGTATAAAGTATTGTGTGTTCTGCCTACCCCAATTGGGAATACAGGCGGGCGTGATGTACGCGTGTGTGTAAGTCTTGGGAACATGTTTTCTTTGCATCTTTACGATGTTTGATGGTTGTTGCTTAACTATCTAGGTGGAGCCGCGCCGTGTGTGGCAAACATTCTAGTCGACCTAGACATTTTGAATGCATTTGAAAAGGCCTAGATAACTGCCGTGTGCAACGACGTCTTTAAAAGGACAAACGCCCGGCACTTTTAACTAGGTGAAACGAACCGTAAATCACTGATGTTGCGTAAATAAACATGTACCTTTTAATGAAAACTATTTTCCTATAAGTGGCATAGACGCTAATTTAAACCGTCGTAATCAAGTAGAGTTTGTATGATCCCGCTGTGATTACGAGAGGCAGTCGGCGTTAGGGGCTATTAACCTTGATATGGAGAGATTTGTTTGTTATATTTAATCTCTCTGGCATTGTCTTTTTTTGTCATTCGCACCCTTTTCCACATAAACGCGTGCTTAGAGAACGTTGACTTTTGCCCTATTAATTTAAGGTGTTGGCAGCAGCAGGGTGTGTCTCGCCACTCTCTAATATATGACAGTCGCAAACTTGTCTGACCATGAATCAAGTATAGCTTAATTAGACTAATGAAAATAGATAGTTTCAGCAGTCGTTCACTCATCGTTTTTATGGATTAAAGTCTAGACGGTAAGAACTGCTATTGTTAAATGTGACTTAATTAATAATTTTCCTTCAGACAAATATAGCTCTGGTAGACATGACTATATTTTTGTGGTACGCAGCGTTTGGTTTTACCAAATTAGTCACATTTGTACAATTTTGAGTAAACAAAATGTTTGATGGCTTTAAATGTACATACATATTTTAACTTTAAACTACCGCGAGACTCACTCATCCTTATCCTTACTAAGTAATATTAAATCGGAAAGTGAGTTTGTTTGTTTGTTCCGCTTTCACGCCGTAACTACTGAACCGATTGTTTTGAAATTTTGCAGACGTAAAGTTAGAAGTCTGGATTAAATAATAGGGTAGATACTTTTATCCCGGAAAAAATTGATATTCCCGAGGGAAAACAAAAAATATAGTTTGCTTGATGGATTGATTTGGAGATGGCGGTCGGTGTGTATCCTACTAATATTAAAAATGTGAAAGTTTGTGAGTATGTTTGGATGTTTGGATGTTTAGATGTTTGGATTTTTGGATGTTTGGATGTTTGGATGTTTAGATGTTTGGATGTTTGGATGTTTGGATGTTTGTTACTCTTTAACGCAAAAACTACTAAATTGATTTTAATGAAACTTTACAGTAATGTAGCTTATACATCAGAATAGCACATAGGCCACAATTTATAAAGATTTTGTTTGAATTTTCCAAAATATGACGATAGGAAAAATAGTAGGATTCCGCAATTTTCAACGTAAAAAGCTATAAATTGGCATGCGGGCTGTGACTAACAAGATCTCTTCTGTGTTACCCCGAATTTAACGCTAGCGTAGCCGCGGGCAAAAGCTAGTATATAATATAGTGTACCATTCAGTTTTGGTTTAACAACTAATCGTATTCAGCGTTACATCGCGCTTCTTAGATTTTTCCGTGGTATCGGGTGTTTCAGAAAGTATAAGCACGAGTTTTATTTGAAATAAAACGAAAGGATTTTGATTATCACAGCATTTTTTTTAATAAATGGAAATTAAACTTATAGCCTTATTATAACAAGTGTGCTATTTCTCCAACACAATTAATTTTATCTTTAAGACCGGACCTTGGATTTTACACTGGACATAAGCTTCAGCACAGACCTGTTCCCCACGACTTTGGAGGCTTTCAACCAGATTCTTTTAAAAGTTTCAATGAAATTTGCTACCTTGGTATTTTTCCAAAGGTAAGCTTTGGTAAGTGCCCAAAAAGTTTCAATAGGCCTGGCTTCCGGGCAGCTCGGAGGATTCATGCCCTTAGGAACGTATACGACTCTATCGTTTTTATACCAGGCCAACGTGGCTTTCCAATAGTGTACAGATGCCAAATCCGGGCAAAATACAACAGGGTCATCATGCTCGCGGATCATAGGTAGTAGGCGACGATTTAAGCACTCGGTGATATAGGTATCGGCCTTCAATGTTTGCGTAGTAATAAATGACTTTGATAACTTGCCACACTCACAAATAGCTTGCCAAACCATTGTTTTTTTACTGATTTTTTCCGTCAAAATTGATTTGTTGTCATCACTGATACCCTGGCCTTCTTGTATGGTACAAAATTTATCACCCGGGAGCATTTGTAATCAAATTTTATGCATCTCTCGTCATCCATGATAATACACGCTGATTTTCCGCACAACAGTTTGTCGTAAAATTTTCGAGCTCTTGGTTTCACACATGCAGACTGCTTATCACTTCGTTTTAGCTTTTTCTGTTTTTTGTATGTTTTAAAACCAATTCTTGCTTGGTTCGGTGGACATTACTTGCCGATATTCGTAGTTCTTGGCATTATCCTTGACAGACAGGTCGGGTTTTCTGCTAAACGCCTGAGCTACTTTGCGGTCCAAATTTCGGTTCACAGGTCCCGTTTTTCGATCGCTTTTTGGTGCATCATGAAAGGTAAACTCCTCACCATACTTCCGAGGAGCTGAACGTGCGGATCCGATGCGGACTCCCTCCGTTTTTGCCAAGTCTTTTAGCGTTATGTTAGGAATTGTACACCATTTGTGCACGATAATTTTACGTTTATCTGGAGAAATACCTCGCATTTTACGTATCATGCAGAAATTGACTTCAAGCAATAACGACATTTCTTGGTAGCCATGGAAAGATAACAACTACATTTAAACTTTTTTCTAATCATTAATATAAAAAAAAATACAGCACTGCAACTTTGTGCTTATACTTTCTGGAACACCCGATAATGAGTTTTGTTATAGTTGTGCTTTATACCGCAATATAACCGAATTCCAAACGCGAGCGAAGCCGCGGGCAGAAAGCTAGTAGTGAAATAAAACGGATCTGCTCACGTGAGTAGATCTGTTTTATTCCACTATGATTGAAATTATAGTTACTTCCAAATACTTAACCTGTCTCCTTTGATTTTTCCTTACTTACATTATCACATTACATTACATCGATTAGTATCTATTCGACAGTTGAAAGATGTATTGCCGTTGATGTCCAATAATCAAAAGGTTATCTAGAATAAATTTGCCAAGGAGAACAACAAGGCAGTTTTATTTATATTATTCAAAATGCACCTGTTTTCACAATCCTGTTTCGTACACATGCAAAACTTCTGTTATACGATGAACGCATTGTCATCTTGTTGAATGTTTCGTAACGTAATAACTCGATGACAATAGGGCGGTATGAAATGAAGGGTGTGTAGCAAAACATCGCGTAACTGTAGTAAATCTACTGTTGTAGTGTACTTACAATGTGGTCATAGTAGTAATCGTCAGTAACTGCAGATGATTTATTAATATTTTACTGTTGTGTTACGTATTTATGTTCATTTCTCATGACAGGCGTTAGTTCTGTAGGAACAACACATTTACTTGCAGTACTTACATTACTAAAATTTTACTCCGAATCTTGATAAATCCTCTGTAACCTCCTGAAACCTATGTCATGTCGGGCTTAGAATAACACCTCTCTATTTCTACCTTAAGTACCTATCGTAAGAGGCGTCCAAGGAAAGTAGGTTAACGTATGTTTTAGGCGTCAGGCTAGCAACCTGTAACTATTATACCTCTTTTATCGAACTGGCTACGAGACGTGGAATAGACATTCATAGCCTTGACTGTGTAATGTTTCGTATGCTCTGCCTACTCCATTTGGGAATACAGGCTGATGTATGTTAATATGTAGATTCATCCACGAATTTAACTTGAACCTTATGCAAAGTAGAATAGATAGATCTCAGTATGGTATACAATATTTGCAAAAAAAAATTAAACTCTTAATAGTCATGTCATGATAAGTCTTGATTCTCCTTCGACAGCTCATTGATATTAACACGGACACATAATTCCTGAAACTAACACGGAATGATAATGTGAGTAATGTAGTGATGCGATAAACGTGATAATAACGGGGCAAATAACTACGTCCCTTTCATTTCGTGACTTAACGCTTGTGACTCATCATTAAGGTCGTTGCAGCTTCGTCGTCATACATTTTTGCATTTGAATCGATGATGTTGTTGAACAAAGCAAGTATTCTGAAATTGTACAGAATAAACATAATTTATATTGAAAATGGCGGGAGGGCGGGCGGCGGTGCGCCTCGATGTCACCCTCGTGCATTAGATAAAATATGACGAACACTAACATAGAAACAGTTACACTACATACTTACATATTAATAAAATTGAATCTACTACTATATTAATAAATAAATTTATTATTGTTATTGTAAACATGGTAGACCGGCGCGCTGATTACCTGAAATATGCGTTTTTATCTTCAAATTTGGTTGCACCACTGGCTCTGGTCGGGAATTATAGTCGGGTAATAAATTGGGATTTCTCTCCATTTATGTTCTTCAGTATAAATCTGATTTGGTATTTGGTGACAACAATCGCTCTAGGTCACCCATGCCACCCTAGTTACGCTGCTACGAGTACTTTGCTTAAACTTCGTTCCTCTTACGCTCTTTGCACGGAATTAATCATAATAATATGTCACATGTCTAAGAGTAAAATAAACAAAAAAATTAATCATGAAATTTTATTATCATTAAATTTAAATACAATAAAAGTAACAAATTAAATATCACATGTACTTATTGCGTTTCATCTCGTCAAATTTCGCTCGACATTTTTTACAATTAGTAAGTATTTATAATTTGTAGACTTTATGGACTCAAAACGAAGGAAAAAATTGAGTGGAAGAGAGAAGAGGTAGAGGAAGGCCAATATTGACCTATTTTGGCCAGGAAAAGTAAAATGTTGGAGTCTTGTTCATGTTGTCTCATGAACCCAAACAGCTGGACTATTCCACTGACCAGAGTGATGTAGCTCTTAAATTTAATTAAAATTTCTAAATTTGACTTATTTTCTTTTTCTTCCTTTGTTGAAATTTCCTAGTATCTAACCTAAATAACTTAAAGTATCACATAACCGGAATTTTTAAATATACATATGAATACACTCAATGAATTTGGCCTATCGAGACTAATGACTCTTCACAAAACATTTGGCACCGTTCGTAGAGATGTTCATTTATTTTATTTTGTTGTATTGGTATACTATATTGTTCAAGACACTGAGAGCTTATTTTTAACTCTCAAATGCACATCATTACGCCCCATATACAGGGTGGAAAGTTTCAATGGGCCCTGGAGGGAAACTACTCTAAATCTTTTAGTTAGCTCATTTTACTGAAAGGAAACATTCCTTCATTTTTAGAAAGAAACAAAACTGCATTAAAAGATTTTTGAAATTTTGCTTGTCTCAGCCGGGAATCGAACCAACTAAAAATTAAAAAAAAAATTTTTGCACGTTTATTAAACAAACCGGTAGAACTATTGTTTAGAATAAAATTTGTCTAAGAAACATTTGGTCTTACACTTCGTTAAGTACGAGATATCCATGAAATTGAATATTTATGGCATGTTTTTTAAACAATGCCTAGTACTGCAGCGCTATTTTCTAACGCACCAAAAATCTAAATCGTGTTTAATTTGACAGTTGATTTCAAAAATCGCTTCAAAATTGATACATTTCAAAGCGAACTGACACTAAAACTAACAAATTAAACATGATTTAGATTTTTGGTGCGTTAGACAATAGCGCTGCAGTACTAGGCATTGTTTAAAAAACATGCAATAAATATTCAATTTCATGGATATCTCGTACTTATCGAAGTGTAAGACCAAATGTTTCTTAGACAGATTTTATCTTAAACAATAGTTCTACCGATTTGTATAATAAACGAGCAAAAAATTTTTTTTTTTTTAATTTTTAGTTGGTTCGATTCCCGGTTAAGACAAGCAAAATTTCAAAAATCTTTTAATGCAGTTTTGTTTCTTTCTAAAAATGAAGGAATGTTTTCTTTCAGTAAAATGAGCTAACTAAAAGATTTAGAGTAGTTCCCCTCCAGGGCCCATTGAAACTTTCCACCCTGTATACAAATACCACTGCTTTGCATTACACATATATTAAACTACAGTTACACGCGTTGGTACAGGCGAACTTATATCGCGGTAAACGGTGGTGCATTTTTTACGGTTAACATGAGCACTTTCATTGTGAAAAAGTACAGCACTATACGATAGTCACTTATTTGTTCACTACCTAAGGCTGTTGATGTATTTCATAAGATTGAACACAACTATGACACCCATGATGTCGGTGTAGCCCTCGTGGTTGGTGTTCGCAGAATTGCAGAGGTCGCTGCGGCAGTAGCAATTTCTGGAACAAATAACGTCAAGTTGAATATTTTACTAATGTGTCTTTTTAGTACTGTCATTTTAATTTATTTTTACTCTAAACCTTATTAGTTAGAGCACCATTGTTAATATCAAAGGCGTTATTTTTTTTCTTATTTTCGCGATATCTAAGTTACAATGTACTTAAGATGTAGTGTTCCTCTTCATCGTCATCTTTCCTCTACCATTACCTCACCACGTATAAAGGTTTCGCTCGCGCATCTTTCATCGTAATCTTAGCGCCACGACTATTAGGAAGGAATCATTATCCAGTATGAGGCCGAATATCTTTGCTCCAAGCTGGAGGGAGGGTAAGGCCTATAATCACAACACCTACCTACTCCGGGTATTATCTCTATTCAACATATTGCAATTTATTATCTTAATTATATTTCGTTTTTTTTTTCACCCTGATTCAATTCACATTGTTAAATTTTAATGAAAAGATTTAAAAGATTTGTTTCGCTTACTACTACGAGTAGCAACGAAATGCGATACACAAAATTAAATGTGAAATATCGATAGGATAAGAAACTTTCGTGGTTAGGCGACAGGCTAGCAATCTGTCACTATTGTACCTTAGTTTTGTCTATGTCACGTTTCATGTGCTATGCCTACCCCATCTGAGAACACAGGCGTGATTGTATGTTGTATGTTGTTGTATAAAAAAACATTGCTATTACCTAGTTGTAGGCGTTCTCTCGCCTTTGTCGTCCACTTCCATGCAGCCCTCCTTATAGGGCTCCATGACCTCCATCTTGGGCGACCACCGCCCGTTCTTGTAGTCCTGGTACTTGTGCGTCTGGGGTGCACAGTCGCGAAGCACTCCGGTTATCCTTACTGAAACGTGAGGCAGAATTCGGTCATGATAATATTTTTGACAGGTAATTCTGAACAGTCTATTCAATCAGTTGTTACGTATGTATTTTTTGTAGGATTATTGTCGATAGATATCAATAAGTTAATTTTACGTAAAATTAAACCTGATTTCGGTATGGCGCGGTAATTGTTTTTACTGTCTTACTGTTTGATACTTAAGCTAATTATAACTTCATACATTTTTAAAACACGCAACGTAAGTTCAATTATGTGTCTTAAATGATTACTATTTCAGAACAAATTTAATATTAATTGCACGCTTCTTTGTGAGAAGACATCCACTTCAGAAAGAAAACATTTTCGCTAGGGAATTTTTTTGTAGGATAGATATCATACTCCATTTAGTGAAACTGGCTAACAACCATGCGATTAGTGCCTCTATGTGTTTAAAGTTACTACTTGGTGGCTACACTAAGTGCCGGCGCGCACTACGACTTTTAAGGCTAAGAACGCACTACGACTTTTTGTCGCGCGATAATTTTGTCGCAGAAATGCAACGTAAGGGTTTATATGTCATCGCGCGCACTACGATGAAAAAATCACTATGGACAGCGCTATTTTAAAATCGTGTCGCGCGACAAAAAGTCGTAGTGCGCGCCGGCACTTAGGGTGCGTTACAATTATGAATTTTTGAAGTGTAATTTATTTTAAATTATTAATATCTTTAATTATAGGTTTTCGGACTATATGTCACATAACTTTATTACCTATACGTACAGGTACTCTAATTAGGCTCTAAAACCGTTGGTTCAATACCCGAAAAATTTAAACCAACGGTTTTAGAGCCTAATAAAAGTACACGGTGTACACTCATAGCACAATTGTTTAAAGACGTTACCAGGAATACAACAATATTAATGTTTACTCGCTCACCTCCATTTTGTATGTCTAGATGGAAGTCTTGCTTCATACACATTGTCGAATACGGACAGTCGACAATAAAGTTGTCGGAGTAATCGAAATGCTCGCAGATTCGCTTGGTGGTGTTGAAATAGTGACCCAAAGGCGGATTGATGAAGCACTGGTAGCATTGTAGCGCGGAACCTGAAATTTGTAACATCATCGGGTTAAAGTCCGTATTTGCAGAATAATATTTACCCGCGGACAATTACTTCTTTAAACAGACGTAAGACAAGGCCGCAAAGTGCTAAACAGCATTAAAATAGTAAACAGTGTCGGGCTCAACACGCTCGCAAGTTGGCAATAAGTCTTTTAGTTGTTGATAGCCGTCCTCCCGTAACATAATGTTTAGTTACCCTGCTGACCTTGTCTCTATAGTAGTTGTCGGATCTAGATTCTTATTTCTGTCAAAAAATCTAAATTTTCTCAATATATAGCTCCCAAACGTTGTACATAAACAAACTGTAATACGTCGATGTAAATTATATCAGCTGGGTATTTGGCATGTTGATTGTTTTATTGTGTAAAATGAGATGGTGGTTTTAAAGCGGCTCTTATTTTGGTAATCAAGTTTAACTTCGCTGATGTTGCTCTTCTATAATATGTATGAACCAACACTGAATCATCAATATTACTTCTGAAATATAGTGAATTATATTAAAGTACAATGTGGCTTACTTAGGTTAGGGCCTACCGAAGTGCGTAACAAAATTGCAAAAGATCTATTCTGATTTTTTTAGTAGAACGTTTTATTAGTCTCAACTCAGCGTAATAATGTAAACGAAAGTAAGAAAGTGTTTCATGTGTGATTATCGGCTTGCAATTAACAAATATGCACTAAAAAACGGACGTCTGTTGGTTATCGTTGTGGTATGCATGACGCATCATGCTTCACTCGTTCGTGATCTTCACTTCACATGTTTAGTGTCGGCGACCTTACTGCCTTTTATATATTTACTCGAAGTAATTCACATAATTATACACATTCTTGGTCATACCTTTGTACCTAAAACTACATTCTACACCTTCGCATGACCTAAAAATTAAAGTATACTTCATCATATTGTCACGCTTCCTTGTATTTTTTATTGTTACTCGCACGCGTATACTTATGTACATATTTATCTACCTACTTTTGAGAATACGCATTGAATGACCATTACCTCAATTAAATATGCTAATTATCTATTGTCCGAAATTTTTAATACTGACGTTTGTACTTATCAAATAAAGTCGCAGACTTAGCAACGACTTCTTTTGTGACTGGTCAATTATGTGAAATCTGTTTTCTTGTTTGTTTATCAGAAGCGTGGTGACGTCTTGTTTGTGCCTCCTAATTATCTGACAATTTCGGCCAATGTTTTAGTTTCATTTCTTGCCAGTGCGGTCATTGACAGGGTATTATTAGATTATTACATCTGCTGACAAGAAAATGTGTAAGTAGGTAAGAAAGTTTTTTAAAGAATAATTTACATATATGTGCATATTGCACATGACATGACAAAAGATAGGATAGGCTAATGTCATATAAATATATGTAACGAACCCAATTTTTAATTTGTAGGTTCTAAAAAGTAAATGAATATCCGGGAATTGCTTGAGTCATGTGTTAGTGGTTAACTCATATTCAAACGTATTTTATTCAAAAAGCTATTTCCATTTGATGAAACTGAGTCATAGAAATATCATTACGCTCGCCAGTTCACGGTCGTTTTAGGTATATAATCGTACATACAAGTGTGAAGTACCTTGTCCTCTTTGACCACTGACTAGCTAATATAAAGAAGGTTATCATTTCGCTTATGAATTTCATCTTTTGTATTATTAAATGCATTTTGTGATATAATATAAATATGCGCATAGCTAGTTGAATTTGCGAAACGAGTTTTTTGTATGACAAGTAAAAAACCAACTACTCGTTTCATAAACAAAAACTAGAGGGCCATGAGAGTATCAGATATGACTTATCAGATATCTTTTATATTTATGTTAATTTGGCATTCTTATGCTATTGATCTGGATTACTGTGCGGAAGAGGACAGGAAAATTGCTATTGAGGATACTAAACAAGAAGCAAGAAGAGCTGGAGATGAAATACATCTAAAAACAGGTAATGTAGACACTGATGTACATAGAGACGACGATCGTTGTGTGACACACACCGAAGATCATAAACATACTAAAAATAATTCAGACTTAGAGACGAGTACGAAAATTACAACTCAAGGTGTTCAGGTGGAATTATTTAAGGAATACGAGTACGCTTATGACGTTGCAGAAAACGTAGCTACTCAGTTGTCCCTACGTCAAGAAAACAAAGACAAGATAAAGATTTCTGGAAGTTCTGGAACAAATGTACCTGTACATGAAAATGATAGTTTAAGGTTTTCTGATTATCTTAATTTATCACCTGCATTAGAAAAAATAATAATAAAAGGTTCAATGACTAAACATGCTGTCAAAAATGTCTGGTATGTACCCGAAAACTATCCATGTTGGAACTTACCCTTTGTTTATGGCAAGTTAGGACCAAAAGAACAAACATCAAATGTTTTTCTCTTATACGCAGGAGATTTAGTAGTAGAACACGAGACACAGGAAAGTACAGAAGAATTACCCATGGATCAAGAATTTAGTGTTGCTAATCGATGGTGTGAACAAGAACCTTGTTACGGAGATCACACTCTCTGTCTTTTCCCAGACAACAGAATGTCTGACATATGTGAGGACTATTATTATGTACAAACTCCTAATGTTTTAGAACGGAAAGCACTAGTTAACACCATAAACTCGATGAGAAATCGTGTTGCAATGGGTTTATCGGATGTTTACAGTCATTTACCTACTGCATCAAACATGGAACAAATCATATACGACTGTGATTTGGCAAAAATGGCCAGTAGATGGCTTCGACAATGTCTTCCAGGCCCTGCGGCTTGTTCTTCGCTTCGTAATGATTTAATCACGCAGTTGGAATGTACAAAATCCGGCAAAGAATGTTGCTTGCGCTTCTTTCCTACAGAAACTGAACCTAAATGGTATGTGATGTAACTAAAATCTATGTCTATTCTAGTTAGTATTGTTTATCTCTCCCTTAATATTGCATATCCTTCTGCAGCATACCACTTCCCGAATGCTTCGTGTCACCCCTAATTGGATGCCTTCACGCATGGTTCTTGAGTGCTGGGCAACAACTACAACAACGAGATATCGAATGTGGATACATAAATCGGCTGACACTAAACACTGTCCAGGTTTTATGGGCTGAGACGTCTGCAATGGGTTGCGCCTATGGCACAAAATCTAATGGAGATGTAAGAGTCGTGTGTAATTTCGCTCCGGGTGCAACTTTTGTTATTTCGACAAAGTTTTATTGCGGTATTATAACACATACAGATATCACATATCGCTTTAACTTATCCGATGATATAACCGATTTAAATTATTTATCAGCTCTAGGAATTCGATTGAATAAAGTAAACGGAATATCACCAGCATATGCGACTGAAGATGAAGAAGCTGCGGAGTTAAAACCACGTTTAGGTCGTCCATCTTGGGGTGTAAATAGTTTGAACAAGTTATACACAAAGGGATCGAGTAGAATATTGCATGAGAAAAGTCGAAAAAATGATCCAAATTATGAAAAAAATGGCACTGTAGCCGCTATTGGTAAATTAGTAACAAGATATTCGTTCTACGAAGAAAGTGCATCAAAATGTGACTCTAATGAGCCTGTTTATGAGATCGGTGAACCAGGAGCAGAATGCGTGGAGACTGGTAGAAAATATACAGGTCTTTGCTATTCTTACCGTGACCCATATCCAGGTTATAGGTGGGTAGCAATCCTTGCACCGGTGGCGCTTTTTTCATTAATATTGTACGATTTGTTCAGTGGTGTACTCAGGCAAACTAACTTTTAATCACATTTTTTTTGTTTCTTTGTTTCTACTTCATTTTTACTTTCAGTTATTCATGTTTCCGAGTAAGAATTCGAAACTAAAGGACTGTTATCGTATATCGTAGTATTGTGTATCGTGTTCACGACGGATGAAACATTTAAGTACAGTTGCTAATTAAGTTGTAATTCTAGATGCCATTTTTTCAGCATGGTTTTTACTGAATATCACTGTTATCTTAGGAGAACCACGGAGGTCCACGGAGGTCCACGTCAAATTTTGACAGTACAAAACCACAAAAGTTAAAATTCACTTTGACATTTGTCCTAAATATTAGGCCGTTGGGCCTTATGCTTATGTGGACAATTTTTGGATTGGGACAAGGTTTAATGGCATTATTTTTTGGCTATATTTCAGAAACTATATTGAAATTTGCTCGAGATATGTCGGACAGGTCATAGAAAAACGATCGAGAAATGGTACTAAAACTAAACTGAATAGGTTAAATGTTAAATAAATACTAAAAGATCCATTTTAGACCATTTGTGATTTAAAGATTTCAATACGACATTATTGAATCTTTTTCTATAGGTGTTTCAAGTATTTGTTATGTTATGAGTTATGACTTATGATTATGACCTGTCCGACCCATGAATATACCTAAGCGAAATAAACATCTTCCTTGTTTTATTATCATTAAATAATAATGGTTTACCGGCCTTTTTATTAAGAACAAGTTATTCCTAACCTTTGGGAATGGGAAGTTCCTAGCGAAAGACCAAAAAGTGTACTGCACTGTGTCAGAAAGTGTAAGAACACCGTAAAAAAAAATACAAGATTCCTTGAATTCCTTGTTGAGTCGTTTAGACGTGTAAAAATTTTAAGATTATCACACTCGAAACGGTACCTTCTGCTATCATCCAATTTGGGAAAGTTGATTGAAAATGGGCATTAGGTATGCAAACTGTGGATCATATTAGCAAACCTCTTTCAAAATGAAGGTAAGACGATAACGCCCGTCAAAGTAAAGAAAATACGCAGTCAACATAATTTAGGTTGCAAAGTGGCATGACATTTGACTTTATTTATGTTGTGCTCGAATAGGAATGCTTGCTACGAAACCTCGATTCACGAAAACTCATATCTCATACATATATACGTACATCACGCCTGTGTTCTCAAATGGGGTAGGCAGAGTACACGAAAGTCACGAAACGCTGCATAGATAAAACCATGAGTATGTATCTATTCACACTTCGTAGCCACTTCTAGCATATTTCAAATAAAATAGAAATTGAGCCATGGAATCCAAAAATATTCAAATTAGTTTCTTAAGTTACTCAATCACACCGTGGCTTAAAAAAGTTAACGATTCCAATTGTTTTAATGTATGAGTTTATAAAATACTAGCTTTTGCCCGCGGCTCCGCTCGCGTTAAATTCGGGGTATCACAGAAGAGATCGCACACATACCAATTTATAGCTTTCTACATTGAAAACTTCCACTCCTCACTTTAGGGAAATGGGGGGTTTTGAAGAGACAAAATGTAGCCTATGTCACTCTCCATGCCCTAAACTATCTCTACCTAAAAAATCACGACAATCCATCGCTCCGTTTAGCCGTGAAAGACGGACAAACAAACAAACACACTTTCACATTTATAAATTGGTACGGATATTGGTACGGATTTAAATTTCCTTATATCGGCTCCGACATTTTATTAAAATAGTTTGCATCGGCAACCGCGACCTTAAAATTGCCAGCTTGTCAGCAAAATGATCGTAGTTTTTCCTTGATATTTATTTATTCTTACCTTCATTGCATATTTTAAAAAAAACTTGTCTTGTCTTGTGTGTAATGTCTTGTCATAATCGTTCGATAAAAGGCATATTTTTTGATTGACAGATTCTTTAGTTAAAGTGTGTCCACGATGGTAGTGGTGTCATAATCATAACATAACATTCGAGTCGACAGGAAAAAATGACTGTAAGATTTTTGCTTTACGTTGTACTGTAATCCTAAAACAGCTACTTATACATATGGATACTTAATATCAAATTGAATAGTTTTGTGGGAGCTAGATGATTAAGATTAGATTACCTATATCAACTGGGATTTTTTATAATTGTTTTAATTGATTAATACATGTTTTAGTAAATTTTACATGAACACATTATACTTATGTATACTTTTTTTTTTGTTTTCATTCTTTCTTTGACAATAAATAGCATTTATTGAAGTCAATTTATGAAGACTCGATCATTTTTAAATTGTACCGTTATTTTTTAAGTTATAAAATCATAAGACTTTCGAAATGGCGCTCTATTAAAATAGAAACGTCTATAGTATTTGTGTGCTATAAAAGATTGATGGCTATCGAACTCGACATTGTAACGAAGTTTAGATGACCTCATTCAAAGATTTCAAAGTTCGCAAGTATCGAATATTACACGGGACTCAAGGTGCCCGAAAACATAAGAACATACATAGCTCCAAACAAGGGCGTTTGAATAATTTCCGATATAAACCAACCACGAAGGTGAAGGTGAGGACCTGATAGCGGCTGCACAATGCGACTTTAAATACCGGACGGCTTTTTTAAAGGTCTAAAATGTGTACTTACTAGTTGTAGCCAAGGCCAAGACCGCAGTCACTGCCGCGAGCACGCACCGCTGCATACTTGAAAATTACTCGAGCAATTATGCCTTATGTAATTAATGAGCAGCCAACATAGCGCCTCACATGCTAGGTCTAGAAGGGCCTCTATTGTAGCTCCGTCTTTGCAAATCTGTTGATGATAAGGAGTTACTGTCATTAGTGTCATTGGAGAACATTAAAAGAAATATGTGTATTGACAAGTTTTTCGTACTTAGGTAGGCACAGTTAATATGTATGAATATGTAACTAATCTAAATCTCTAACAGGTGCTAGTAATGAGTAACTCAATGTTTAGTTTAGTCGTTCAGCTTGATATCTCGCCGTGTTCTGTTCTCTTAGTTAATACATATCTCAAGGTCTCAGCGAGTCATTGCTAAACCTTTCGCCTTTCCTTCAGGCTGTACTCGTATCAACAATGGTTTGTTTTAAAATTATTTTGCAACGAATACTGTATTCCCAAATGAAGTACCAATGCTTACTTTGCAAAGTAAACTTGTCTAACGTAAATGTGTTACGTTGCAAAATAAGTGAAACTTAATTTTTGTTCACTTAAGACAGCTTAATCTGTCGACGTCCATTTAACCTACATTTTAACTTTATCATAATTAAGTACTCTAAGATATCTCGGGCATGTAGAGTTATAATAAATTATGATGTAAATACCGATACGGTTTAACACGGAAATGAATTTTATTGACTGTTGCAGTTTCTTTCCTTTTAAGGTTTAAAGTAACGCCGATCACGTTTTTATGATTATTGGATAAAGCAATAAAACTGTAAATTAACTTGGTGTTTCATGAAAAGTTACTGACAAATACCTGTTATATCAGTGTGACTAACTTGGGTTGCAAAATTTTAGTTTAAGGTTGCGCACTGCGCAGCCGCGAACCACAAATTGTTTAGCAAAATTAACTCAATTTTCGACCCATGACGAATTTTGCCCTTGTTCCTTGGAGATAACCATGGTGAGATAACTGGTTATCTGTGGAGAATTTTTTTCCTCAGAGATAACTAGTTATCTCTAA
>BHDV01031675.1:94257-106092 GCA_005406045.1 Adoxophyes honmai | reverse complement strand
AAGAATGTTGGTAACTACAAAACTGTTGTGACAGTATATGTAGATGATTTTTTCATATTTTCAAATTGTAAAAGTGAAAGTGAACGTCTTAAGAAGATATTGTCAAGCCAATTTAAAATCAAAGACTTAGGTATAGTAAAACAGTGCTTAGGTATGAATGTCAAGTTTGATAAATCAGAAGGATCTGTTACTTTGAGTCAAGAGAATTACATTAACATGTTGTTACAGAAGTTTAATATGACAGACTGTAAAACTGTTGACACTCCCATGGAGTCCAAGTTGATTGTCAAAAATGATAATAAAAATGTTAACAATCAAATGCCCTATCAACGGCTCATAGGGAGCTTGATGTACCTATCTGTTTTAACAAGGCCAGATATAACATATGCTGTGAGTTACCTGAGTCAGTTTAATAACTGTTACACAGAAGTGCATTGGGGATATGCAAAACGGGTTTTAAAATATTTAAAAAGAACTGTAAATTTTGGTATAAAATATTGTGTAAATGGTAATTCAGAAATAAAGGGCTTTGTTGATGCCGATTGGGCAAATAATACTGAGGACAGGCGATCTTATACCGGATTTTGTTTCACACTTGGTAATGGTGTAATATCTTGGGAAAGTAGAAAACAAAAAACCGTTGCTCTCTCAAGTTGTGAGGCAGAGTACATGGCCATATCCGAAGCCTGCAAAGAAGCCATTTATTTGAGAGCTTTGCAATTTGAAGTTACAAATAAAATGTATACTTTGAGTTTGTTCAATGACAATCAGAGTGCACAGAAGCTGTCGACAAATCCAGTGTTTCACAAGAGGACAAAACACATTGATGTGAAATATCATTTTGTTAGAGAATGTGTTTCAAATAACATAGTACAATTGAAGTATTTGCCAACAGCCGATATGCCTGCTGACTTGCTCACAAAAGGTTTATGTTCTAGAAAACATTATACCTTTATGAATTTATTAGGTGTAGCAATGTTATAGGTTTTTGTTTAGTGTTAAGTTTTTTGAGAATATGATTATTTGATATAGTGGGGGTGTTGAATTATATCCAAATAATCTTCACTATAAAATACTAGTAGCGCCATCTAGTGTGGGTATGTGCACATAATTGTTTTTGTCATGTCATAACTGTCAAAACTTGAAATTAAAAAGTTAGTTCGTTGATAACTGCCAAACCGTCGTTTTATTAATATTAATTGCATAAGAAATATAGAATTCTTCACTCGTTCTCTCAGTACTCTCAGGACTCTCAAGACTTACCATACACATCATTAATCCCCGTGTGGTGCCGGGTCAGAATAGCATCTCCCCTTTCTTCCCGTGGGTGTCGTAAGAGTCGACTCTAGAAAAGGGTTAGTGTATTGTGGGCGATGGGCTAGCAACCTGTCACTGCGATATCACGTTTAACCATCAGGTTACTTACCCTGAAATTGCTAAACGTGGCACTGGATTTTTGAATTCATGTGCTCTGCTTACACCTCTTAGGAATACGCGTGAGAATATGTATGTACCTATGTATGTATTTTTAATTTAATTGATTTAGTGGCATAGGCAGAAATTTGAACAAATTCAACATCTTTAATGCTACTCTTTTTATGTATTGCCGATAAAATATTCAATACTTTTATTGTCTGTTTCAAATGGGAATCAGACATCTGACAGGTGTCTTTTATTAAACGGTTTTTTTTTAATTATATGGATATTCAAGCTTTATTTTTTATAATGTCATTGATTTTAATGAAACATTTAATTTCAATTATAAATTTTAAAACGTATAGGTATACCTACTTATTGCTTGTAATGTAAAATAATTTACGTACCTATTACCTAGCGCATCGGAAGTCTACGAAAGTCTTCCCGTTTGAAGCAGGCAATAAGTATAAACGCGATTCTTGTACCTGTCTAATAAAATAACAATAAAAAAAACCGTATACCAAAATAATAACATCACCCATTACGTAACCGTGAAAGTGAATTATTGTAATTCATCAAGTTACATCGAGTGCGAGTGCGGCGCGCATATCAACTAGATAGCGGGTTTACACTGAGGAACAATTAATGCGTCCCCTCTCGGTCGCATACAAAAGACAAAATACGTCTGTTGGCCCGAACATTTCGTAATGCATCCTGTCCTCCCACGGATTGCCGTTTTTGGTCTGATGCGTTTACTTGCATTGTACCTTAAAATGGACGTGCAGAGAAATGTAATGTACCTAAATGCCAGTAAAGTGTTAGCTGACGGAAACAACCGGTACTATTTCCTTCACAACTCTAGGCAATTATACACTGCAAATTAAAATGAAAGTTTACGTGTGCAACTGTACATAATTTAGTTCCGAGTCAACGAACATATACTTATGTTTTTCCTTTGTTTTTCATAACTTAAATCTGTCTTATATCATCTACAAATTGCCCTTAATAGTGTTTGAGTACGGTTTTTTTGATAAATTGTATTGTATTGTATTGTATTGTATGACTCTTTATTGTACATAAAACAATTACAAAAAACAAGGAACAGGACAACAACTTAAATGTACAAAGGCGAACTTATCCCCGAGGGGATCTCTGCCAGTTAACCTTCGGGCGATTGACAGGATAAGAGGAAACGAGTAGACATACAAAAAGAAAAGTTATTGAGAATACATAAGTATAACCTAAAACTACTTAAGCTAAACAAGTGAGAATAAGCAAATAAATCCAAATACATAAACATTACATTCTAATACACACAAATAATTATCACTACTATAAACTAATATATATAATAAATACATACAATAAACAGACAGAACATACAACTACCAAAATTTACGACAAATTGTCAAGCCAGTACTCCCTCAAACGGTTCCTCAAAGTGGCCACAGTTTGCGAGCGTCGAATGTCGACCGGTAACTGATTCCATAGTTTGACCGCATGCACGGAAAAGGAGTTGGAGTAGGATTTGGATTTGGAGATAGGGAAGGCTAGGGAAAGATTGTTACTTGACCGTAGTCGGTTCCCAGAACAAGAGGCCAAGTAACTAAATCTTTCAGAGAGGTAGGATGGGGACTGAGGCTTGAAAAGGACATTAAAAAGCAACGACAGAACATGAATACTTCGACGGTGCCGAATTGGCAGCCATTTGAGCATTTTATAAATCCTTTTGAGGAACTGGGTTGTAACTTAGGTCTTTAGCCAGTTACTAATTAGGTTAGTAGTTTTTTTTCAACTAAGCATAGAACTGATTTTCTAATAAATTAAACTAAAACAAACCCATCCCATTGTTACAGTTAACGGATATCGTAAACGCGATGTCGTCGCGCGGCGAGCTCCCCCTAGAGCTGGCTCTGCGTGGACGCAGCCCTTCAATCGCGACGACGCTGCTCCAGCACTGCGCCGACGCCGACGCCCGCGGCGCGCGCGGCCGCACGCTGCTGCATCGCGCTATCGACTCACGCGACTCTTTCTCGGCCAAGTTCCTCGTGGACAATGGAGCTGATTCTAACCTCGCCACGAAGTAAGTGATGCTATGTTGGCTCGAGGCGAGATCTTAAGGAAAATTCTCTGGACTGACTGCAGCGTGCAGATACGAGCTACATCTTAATCGGCATACAATGTTCATCGACCTCTGCGACTTCTTTGCAATCAAGGTCGTTGACAATGGGTTTTAGCTCAGAGGTACAGATCCAAAGTTTGGACTTTTTTTATAGAAGTGGTAGACTTATCTGTCAGCTACCTTTGCCTACTCTAGCCACTCAAGCCTTGTAATTTGTTAACTTAATGCCTTTTTCAGGGAGGAGGGCGATACAGCTCTACATCTCATAGCAGCGTTGACTTCAAGCTCCTGTGATGAAGAAACCATGGAACAAATGACTGAGATCGTAGAAACTATGATAGAAAAAGGCGCCGATATTAATCGACAAAACAGAAAAGGATTGTAAGTAAACTTGTCAAAAAACTAACTACCTGCGACCTGCGACTCCATCAGCTTAAAATTCACTTATCGCAATCTCTCTTGCTTACCAGTTATTTGACCTCTGTAACAGAATAGAACTGCTACAATAAGTACACTTTTTATTTTCTAGTACACCTCTTCACCAAGCAGTCATAGCAAGGAATCAGAGGATATTCGACCTCCTTCTCAAACAGCCGTCCCTGGATGCAAACCTTCGTACTTTGTCAGATGAACATCCTCCGCTTTACTACGCATTGGTTGACGACAGACGCGCCTCGATATCCTCCAGCGAAACATTAGTAATGAACGGCTCCAATCCTTTCGATACGCCCGTCACAAACAAAACCGCCTTCACGGAAGACCCGGTTGAAGGGAAGACTGATAGTATTGTTGAGAGAGGCTTCGCTGCCAAGTTGCTGGGGAAAGGTTGTCAGCCAAATCCGGTTTATTCTGGCTCTGGAGATAGTTTGCTGCATATACTGGCTCAAGGATGGTTTGAGGTACGTTTCTTCCGAACAGTTAAGCAGCGAGCAGCCCTTCATGCATGTATAGTTTCAGTGTAGTGTTAGCATTGTTGTAGTTGTCAAAAATAAATGAATTGCAAAACATGTGCAAGTTAATAAGCGTATTGGACTTGCGGCCATCCCTAAGACATAGGTTTTTGATTATTTAACAATCATTTAACCAAGCCAGTGAACATTTATTTCTTCTGTTACTCAATAACTATTGGGTGATGATAATTTTGGACTCAACTGTTTAGGACTCAGCAGTATTCCTAACGGCTCATCTAAACGGAGATCTGAACCACAGCAACGAAGCTGGTCTCACAGCGTTACACAGTGCCTGCGCCAACGGTCTAGCTCGCCTTACGACCGCGCTGCTAGAACACGGGGCGCGACCGAACCTGCAGACCTCTTATGGGGAACAAGAAGACACAGTATACAGGTCAGTTTAAAATGGTACCATCGCGAACAGGGATTGTTGAGCCACTTGCCACTGTTTGCAATTAAAACGTGTAATCAATGACCGATGTGACCGACTAGATGTTAGCAATTGGATTAGTATTACACGACCAAGTTGCAAACATAGGTAAGTGACTCAACAATCCCTGTTCGTGACTGTACAATTGTACATGCAGAGCTCCTTCTAAAAATGATCGACTGGGTACTGATTTATTTTTATTTTCAGACAAACCCCTCTCCACTTGGCTGTTTTGAATAATCACGAAACTGTGGTCCACGCGATTCTCGATCACAAGAAACTTATTGAAAAGGGTGACATGCCAGCGAACGACAAAAGCAATGTCGCGTTGTTGCCGAACCTTAATCTGAAGAACTCCGAAGGCGACACACCTGTCAGCCTGGCTCTATCTGAAGGTAAAAAACTGTCATCTGTTTATACTTTAGCTACCTAGAAAAAAATACGACGCATGAATGCATAGGTCAGGGATGGCGAACCTTTTGCGATACACGTCCCATTTTTATGAAATAATGGTATTATAGCTATGACGTGCCGTCAAATAATTAGGGCTTATTTATATTATCGAACGAAATGAAAACTAGAAGGAGTTATGACTATTAAGTTAAGTACACTATTTATTTAAAATTCTGAATCTCTTGTTCACCTAGATTTATAGATTCTAGATATATTTCGTCTCGGATAGATTCGCCTGTATCATTTGGCGTGCCTGAACTATTATGCTGCGTGCCAAGGTTGGCACGCGTGCCATTGGTTCGCCATCCCTGGCATAGGTTATTTAAGCGTTTCAGCGTTTCCTGTCTTTCTTAGAATAAGTATAAACAAACGGGTCAAGTGACGACAGTGATGACTCATGACATTAACTACCCGTTTGCTTCTAGTTGTCACCGCGTGCCCAGTGCCTCGCACCACGTCCCTAGCTTTATGATTATGACGTCATGCCGTTTATAATTTCTCTTTTGTTTTTCTCGAAGTTTCTTTGGCTTGAGTTTTATAGACACCTCTAGGCACTGGACTAAAGTAACCGACGTTGTTCAACAATAGATGCCTAAAGTTTTTTATACTGTAAGAATTCCGTTGCGAGGTTTGCAATTTTTATTTTACATGTCATTTTGTCCGCTTGTGGTGTTGGGTTGAGAATAACAACTTTCCATTTCTTCGTGGATATCGTATGTTTAAAAGTAAAATTATGCTAAAAGTGGCAACTAAAAGTAATACACAGACTCTGCCTACCCTAATCGCGATGTTAATGTTAAGTGTATATTTTAATTTGGATCGACATTGTTATGCAGAAAATTTTACCTGCTTTGCGCATCATTCAAGTGTAAAAATAAATTTATAGTGTAATCATCGGGATTTAATATATTCTGATTAACATTCACATGATACGAAATTGTTGTAGTACGAAAAGTGATTATTTATATCTACGGGACCTGAATAAAAAGGGTAGTACTTGTAAACATTTGGTTATTTCGCAATTATTGAAAGCGGACGTAAAACTTTCTTACGAAAATTAGTTAGTTACGATGTATTGTGAATTCTGACATTTGTCAAGCCTGTCACAATTTATTTATGGTTGAAACAAGTTGTTAGTAGCTGCCACGCCTCATGCTAACAATGTTTTTCTATTTCTTTATGATTACGAAATGCCTACTTACGGAATAGTTAATTACCGGTAATAAAAAAGGGTCTAAGTGCCAGAAAAAATAGAAACATATTTTATCCAAGGTATGTGTTCTATGTGCCATCGCCTATAACCCAAATGATGGAGTTTTTTCTGGCACTTAGACTCTCTTTTTTATTCCCTGTATTCAGTTTTTTCTTTTCTTCAATAGGACATAAGAATCTAGTGGAGCCTCTAATCGAAAGCGGCGCCGACCCGAACGTTCGCAATGGTAAAGGGTTCACCGTGCTTCACCAAGCTATCGTGGAAGAGGACTCTAGGACAGCCATTTATTTACTCGACCACGGAGCGGATATGGACTCTTTGTAAGTATGAACAATGTGGACGGTCCGCTCGTTCTCCGTGTGGTGTCGGGTTTAGAATAACACCGCTCCCTTTCTTCCGTGGATGTCGTAAGAGGCGACTAAGGAAAAGGAATATTTTAGGCGACAGGCTAGCAACCTGAGGTATTATCTCCTAAATTAAACCTAAAAGAATGTGCTAAAAGTGGCCGCGAAAACCGAAATAGTCATGGTTTTGTCTTTGAGCGTTTCGTGTGCTTTGCCTACCCCGTCTGGGAATACGGGCGTGAATGTATGTATGTAATCTCCGTATTAATGTCTGAACCACAAACGTGCGTGTTTAGAACGGAAGCTGGAGAGACTCCGCTGCAGTTAGCCATCCACTGCCGCCTGGGGCTTGTCGTGGAAGCCCTCTGCGTGCGAGGCGTGGACATGAGCCGTCTGGACGCCAACGGGGTGCCGCCTCTGTGGGCCGCGCTCGACTCTGGACAGGAAGAGGTGGCTAGCGTAAGTCGAGTCTTACGAATAACTACTGATAGACCTATAAGCAGGGGTGAAATTGCTGTGCCCTCACAGGGTAAATGTTGAAGCACGGCCTGTATATACATTTTTGTAACAACTTTAATTATAGCATTAAATGATTTAAGTTTGGGTTTGAAAGGTCTACGGCAGTAGGCTGGCGCTCGCCGCGTGCTGTTTCATATGCACTGGACTTAATCATACTCGATGGAAATTTTGTTTTTGACATCTGTATCTTAGTGGAATTAGGGCTTTCAAAAACAATATAGTCTACAATGCCGTACCGCTTCTAGTATTAGTAATACGCCCTATTTTTATTTAGTCTATGCAAACTTGATCTTCCAACCACTGAAAATTTAAAATAGCCATGACTGGATAATATGATTGGTTAAAGTCACGGATCAGAATAAAGAAGGTTGGATAGGCAAAAGTCACACTTTTGTTTGAAAACCAGCGTCGCCACCTGTCTCCCACCAAAGAACTCCACTACATCAACAATAATAATAGATACACAATTACGCACACTAATACACGTAGAATAAAGAGCTGCAATTGGTTCACACACTGCGTCGAAAGTGCGTACGTACGAGACAACTACCCGCACAAGATTCACTACAAACTCAAGTCCGGCGAGGCCGCGATCGAGTTGAAGAAGCGTGTTTATTTTGATTGCTTCGTTATCCATTGCGCGTCAAATGTATCTTCACCCGAAATATTTGCGTACTTCAACAGCAATGTACATTTTCTGTGTCTCTTGGCGTAATTGTTGTTTCTACTTAGAATTTCATAATTAAAAATAGTTTTTTCGAAAAATATACTATAAAACGAAGGTTCTATGCTTATCGGTGAATATAAATTTAAATTACTCCTTGCTTGGTACTTGACGCCTGAGTCTTTAACCTACTCGTAACAATCGTACAATACGGCATTTTCAAAGGATTTTAGCGCAGCTCCGCACTGCGATGCAAACATCATGCCACTAAATAAGTATGAACGCGTGGTTCTTGAAGTATGACCCTCTGATCATACCTGTGGTGCGCCTGCCATGCACATATTGCCAATCCAACCTACTTTATCTAATCCGTGGTTAAAGTGCATCAAATTGATATACATTATGTTTATTTTAGATTTTAGTGCGAAATGGTGCTGATGCTGATTGTTGGGGACCTGGCCCTGATGGGTGCTTACAGACTTTATTGCACAAGTAAGTAACCTAAAAATGTTTTATAACCTAACAGCTCAAAATTATCTGTTCTCCAGTAGGCTTAGTACGCGCGAGTTTGACTACCTGTCACTTTCTGACGTCTCTACTTAGACAGTGACAGGTATAGCCTATCTCGCGCGCAACTCTAATCATGCCCTGTCGTACTAAGTCTACTGGTGGAATAACGTACCTATTAAAAGAGGCCTTAATACCCAAGAGTTCAAAACTATCTAGCTGTTCTCCTATACCGTGCCATCTCCCTACTCCAGGGCTATAGACGAGAACAAAGAGTCCCTGGCGATGTTCCTGATCCGCTCGGGCTGCGACGTGGAGTCCCCGCGGCGCGCGGGCGCGGCCGGCGAGGGCGCCGAGCTCGCGCACGAGCGCCAGGCGCCGCTGCACCTCTGCTGCACCTGGGGCCTTACAGACGTCATACAGGTAGAATGCGATCTTAAGCCTCGTCTACGCTACACGAACCGAGCACGAGCGGAGCACGAGCCGAAGTAGCCGAACACAATTCGTATAGTGTGGACCGACTTACAAGCCTCAAACGCGCGCGCTGCGAGTATTTCGTTCGTGCTCGGCTGCGCTCCGCCTGTTGTCGGATTTTTGACGAACACAAAAGGATTTGCTTCGCGCTCGCAGTTGTAGGTTCGTTGTACGTCCACACACACGCCACGAACGACGAAACCGAGAACGGCTCCGCTTGTGCTCCGCTCGTGCTCGGCTCGCGTAGCGTGGACCCAGCTTTAGGTTCATTCTATCATCTAGCTATTAATTGTTCTTATAGTCCTCGCTTAAACGGCACGATTTTAAAGAAGGGAGAGAGAGAGTAAATTCGCGCAACGCTCTTACCTGGCAAAAGCGCTTCGCGAACCTACGCTCTCTCTCTCTCTAAAATCGTGCTGTCTAACTTACCGGAGTCTGTAACTGACTCAAACTTTGGGTTGATCAGATCCCGTATTACCGAATACACTGTATACAAAAAATGTAGGGCTTCTTAGCATAAATAGCTAAATAGCAAAAAAAAACTATAGTTTCCGGAGCTATTTATGAACGGGTAAACGCACGTGAATTATTGTCAGGGGGATATTGTTACACACTGTTCATTCTGTCATCATAGTTTGTGATTTTCCCGTACCTATAGGTATGTTTTCCGTATGCTGTATCCCTATTTATAATTGTTTTTGTCCAAGTAGTCTAATACCTGCTTGGCTGCCAAATGAAGACTTATCACGGGACAGACAAGCCTCCAATTAAATTATTTAAATGAGCGCCAACATTTTTTGATACGAGTATGTTTGTAAATTTTCGGGTGACATTAAATTGTGTTATAGTTTTTACTGATTTCATCTGATGTCATAAGTAAGAATGTTCTATCTAATTATTTTAACTATGTAATGTCTCTCTCCAATACTAATTATTTCATTTCGCACAGACGCTACTAGAACACGGAGCCAACATAAACTCCAAAGACTCGGAAGGCAAGACGCCGCTACACATCGCGATAGAGAACCAGCACGCGGCGATCATCTCTCTCCTTCTCTCCCAGCCGGGCATCGACTTGTCAGCAAGGGACAACAAGGGTGTATCGCCCTTCGCGGCCGCACTCACGGCTAGAAATAACAAGGCTGCGCAAGCTATACTTGAAAAGAATCCTTCGGCCGCGGAGCAGGTACGTTTCTTGTATAAACTTATTTTCGATTGCAATGACGCCTCACTAAGTATGCTCTATGAATTAAAAGGAACATGGAAAGCAGCGGCATTTTTCAAAATGTATATTAGAAAGAGCTGAAAGTCTGATGGCAAATAGGAAAACAGTTTGATTGACAATTAGCTCTTGGCAATGACATAAATATCTGTCAAACGTTTTGTTGCTACAAACTTCTAGCGTACATAATAGGTTTGCTGGTTGAAAATAATTACAAAAATCACAGGTTTGTACTTTTCAACATTTAATACGTAATAGGTGTAGCGTAAATTTTATTTCGCAAGAAGGAAACACACCATTTAGTTTTGTAATCAATACACATGACTTAACCTCTGGGTATAAAATAGTTCGACCGCTTTCACTTATTTTTACTCTAAAAACCTCTTTAACCGGATGGAAGATTGTTACTTCTTTATTTAAAAAATGTTTCCTAAACCGTGAAATAGTGTGTGATACCTCTTTCATCTGTTTTCAAACCTAAAATTATGCTAGAAGTGGCAGTGAAGCGTGGAATAGTCATAATCATGTCTGTGTCATGTCATGTATGTTCGTGTGCTCTGCCTACACCATTTGGGAACATATACAATTATACATATACATATGTGTGTGAAATAGAAGTAATTTAATCGTTTTATACAAGTTGCCTGTAGACATTGCAGTGTCAATCGTGTATGGCAGGTGGACAAAAAGGGGCGCAACTTCCTCCACGTGGCGATACAGAAGTGCGACATGGAGAGCGTGATGTTCCTCCTCTCCATCGAGGTGGACGTCAACTCGCGTATACAAGACGCGACGCTGGCGCCGCCGCTGCACCTAGCGGCCGCGGTGGGAAACGAAGTGCTGCTCCGGAGTCTGCTATTGGCCGGCGCGCGGCCCAATGACAGGGATGCGCACAAGTAAGAGATTGGCAAGCTGCACCTTTACATACATACTAGTTATTTTGTGCGAACTCCGTCTGCGAGTGTTTTGTTTTGTTTATTTTGCAAGAGAGAAGAGATTAACTACAGTGCCATTTAGCATTTCAATAGCGGACATTCACCACCCCTCACCACTAAAACGTAAATATCAATATCGACCGTAGCTAATGTTCTGCAAAGCAAATAAAATATAATAATAATAGTCCTCCTTGAGAGGCAAAGGTTAAGCAGGGATCACAAACCCATTTGCATCATACTCGTTATTAATAGAGTTGAAGGTTGGAAATGTTGGAATGTAGCAAAGGGGGGTCAAGACTTCGAAAATGCTGTCGCTATGACAGCTATTTTAAATGTTTGTAACGTAAAGAACACGTCAAAATAAGTATCTGTTGTTTGAAAATCTTTTTTCTAAAATTGAAATTGATGGAGATTCGCCTTCGAAGATTCACTTTTTTAAACACATTTTTCGATCGAAACTGCAAGCATTAGCAAGAAGGCCTTGATCGACGGGCGAGTAAAAATACGGTTTTATGGCTTGTCGGTAAATTAAATACCGCCGAGCCGGGCTCACGGCTCGTCGTTTTGCTATATTTTTTACTCGGCT
>BHDV01031675.1:48117-86079 GCA_005406045.1 Adoxophyes honmai | reverse complement strand
CAAATAGTACAAATTTGGTACTAAATATTGCAATATGAATTGACTAAATCCAGGTCGTGGTCCCGCCATTATAACGCTAACTGATATTGTAAGCTGTCAATAATTAATCCATCTATGTGGTTTCTTACAACAATTTTGTAAAATCTGGACATCTATGATTTATCGCAAATTACTGTAGTAATGTAGCAGCTGGAAAAAAATATTGTAAAAATGTAGGACTTTTCATTCATCTTTTATGATTTTTATAAGTCCAGTGAGTAAAGATTACTTCGACATTTTAAAATACGAGTATAATAGATTTAAATAAAATTAGTGCCTCAATGTTGGCAAATTGTGTTCTCAAATGAAAGGACACAATTTTACTATGCCAAAGTTTGATAGAGAGTGTGCATCAGTTTATTCTATGTTTAAGTTCAATTTATTGTAAAGCTTTTAGGAAACAAAATTGTAACTTTGTATTTATATTCTAGAAGTGATGTGTAATGACTTTTTCACTCCATACTCCAATAAAAAAGTGTAGTATGTATTTTGATTTGAATCATAGTATACCAAGTCAATTTTGATACATATTTTATTTACATTAGCATTAAGATTTTGACTGTATTTTTTTTTATTTCTAGATATTTGCAATGAAATTATTCCTGTTATGGCCCTGGCTCTTCACGGTTTCGAAAATCAATTTTACATTCCAAAATTTGCATTTGGTACAAGTTAAACTTGTATTTCAGCAGAATTCAATGGAACTACTCTATTCTAGGTTAAGTGAGAACTTTCAGAGGCTGTTGTCTACACATGCACGTTTTACGCCCTGCAGAATATAAATTATAATATATGTAAATCAAATCTTGGTATAGTTATCTATATCTATGCTTTTACATAGAATGAGTGCCATTCTTGTTTGGAAATTACCTGCTTAAAAATTTATTTTTAAATAGCTTGTTATGTTATATTTTATCAAATGAATTATTGTTTACGTCCAACATTATTAAGCTGTGAATATAAAATTTTATATGCCTGAAAAATTGTTTTCTTATTTACATACATTAAAATCACACCTCTATTCCCAAGAAAGGTACAGGGAACAGAATACACTGACAAGTCCATGACTAATGTTTCAGGTCACTTTCAGCAAATTTGGGTTTCATGTTGACAATTTTTTTTTAATTCAAGCATTTGTTTTGTCATTTCTCCTGTTTCAATAAAAACCATAAACTAATCGAATTTTTTTGTATCATATCAAATAAAATAACTACTTATAACACTATTAATAAAACACATTGTTAAACTGTGATTATTTATTTACAAATAAACAACATTTAACTTCAATCCATCCATTGAACATGTTAAAATAATTTACTAGGATACTAATCTACACAATGCACCAGCAAATGAGGAAAATCATTCTGAGAATAATTTCTAGTTTACGATTAATTCTTCGCAACTGCAGGTAGAGTTTACATTATGAGTTTACTTTAGCCTCTTGAAGAGGTCCTTGGTTACGCACTTGTCAAGGACATGCAGGTAGTCAATGAGTTCCTCCTCGCATGTCTCTGTGGTCTTGGAACGCGAGTTAACTCTGTCGGAGCACTCCTGGTATTTGCCCCACAGGTTCTGGGCGTCAGACTTCTGTGCACAAGATTCCTGGAAGAATAATTTTAAGTTTAAATATATGGTTGTATTTCACAAGGTATGGTTCTAATTATGAAATTACTAGGTAAGTAAGATAGAAATCAACTTCTACCATGTTCATAATATAATTGAGAACTAAAATAAAATTATCAACCCATTAATTGTCAAGCTTCTGAAAAGAGATTCTGTTGTGATTCCAAAATTTCCCTAAGCATAACAAATCGTCAGTGGAAAGGAAAAAACGCTAAAGCGCCAAATTGATAAATGGCGCTTTAGCGTTTTTTCTTTTCCACTGACGAAATGTTGATACTAATCCCCATCAGTGGGATTGTATTTAGATCCACAAATATGTTGCAGCAGCAAAGAATAGGTCAATTAATTATCTACATTTTTTAGTCTAATCATGCTACAGATTTTACTTAATGAAATTGAGTCAACGTTTAGGACACTTATGATTATGAGCTTCAAATTAATTTACTAGCTATAATTACAATAACAATAATTACCACATTGACAATAATTATTAATTTATTTAGAACTGTGAAAATATTTTTACCTACATCCAACATAAATTGTATAATATAACTACCAACTTGATCATAAACAATGAAGTACTAGATATAAGGCCGTAATAGATCCTGTGAGCTATAATTATTAAGCTGTTGTTCAAAAGGCAAGTTAAAAAAGGGTCAGGTTGAATTTTATTGGACTCCAGAAAATATTCAAAACTCTCCACTTAGTTTACCATAGTGCAGCACTTTTGCTATTATTTCTTGTTAGAGGTATATCTAAAAAAAAACATAAATTAATGATAAAATAAAGAAATAACAAGGAAAATACTCTTGAGTTCCAGAATTCCTATTAATTTCTAATTTCCACTTTATTACACAAGTTCCCGATCCTTTAACTTGTAGTTACTGACACAGATATTGGTACAGAGTTTTGTGGCTTAAAAATATTTAGTTTTGATAGTCATGTACTTATTAAGTAATCCAGCATTCACTTCCTTGAAACTGCTGCAATCAACCATGTAGGATATCAAAAGAAGCAACTTTGCAGATCCGACTTTGCTTTAGTCGAATATGCTGTAGACATTGTTTAGGTACAATTTAGTCAGGGAAAAAAATATAAAAATAAATATGTATAGGTAATCAAAAATAAACCTTGGTTAGACACAGTATTTACCAAAACAAAAGTGTACATGAAAACAAGGGAAGTTACATCTAATTTTCCAGATTGGGTCCAAGACATCCATCAGATGGAAGTAGCAGGCTACGAGTACAACAGGAATTTCTAGAGAATGTTGAGTGAGAAAAGAGACTTCCATTCGTACAACAGGGCCCTGAGTACACAAAAAATATGTACCATGCAAGGTTATGAGGTTTCAACAAGAAAGTGGGTTTTACAAATAGCTATTTTTTTTTCTCGACTTGTGTTATTGGACAAATTTGGAGGTCTTGTGATATGGTAAGCTTATAAATGTGTTCAACTAACCCTTAATTCCGTCTGGGGATCAACCAAGTCTTCCTCTTCAACCACTTCATCTTCAGCCTTCACCACAGGGACGATTTTGTCAGCCATTGCGCCTAAAAACAATATAATATTGTCACGGTATTAACTTGGACTTTCGCACTAGTTTACAGGTTAAAACGGCATTCACTTACGATAAAATAGCACAAAATTTACCTAAATCGATGATGCAACGACCCTCGCAAACCGATCGCAAGAACAATAATGTTACCAGTTACCATTACCAGAGAATAAAATAGTGACTTCAGTTTATCAGTTTCAGTGAGTCGAAGGTTGAAGTTGAAGTGACATTTTTGTTGTAGCGATGTGTAAATCATTATTTGTTCCTAGCAAGGCGCTATTCCATACAGTCTTATTAGATAAATAACAAGAAGTATACAATTAACACCATTTAAACCAGTTATAGTCCACAGTCAGCTAGCTTATGACAAACAAAACATGATAAAAACTGTGACAAAATAGACTATACTATACATACATACAATCACGCCTGTATTCCCAAACGGGGTAGGCAGAGCACACAAAACGCTACATAGACAAAACGAAAACGATGACTATTTCACATTTTGTAGCCACTTCTTGCATAACATTTTTTAGGTTTTAAGGTGGCAGGTATAATAGTGACAGGTTGCTAGCCTGTCGCATAAAACATACCTTAACCTATGTCCTTAGTCGCCTCTTACGACATCCACGGTAGAAATGGAGAAATGTAAAATATTTTTTTTTTTTTTGTTAAAAAATATTAATATGGCAATAATAAATCTGACGGTCAT
Source organism: Adoxophyes honmai (assembly GCA_005406045.1). Taxonomy (NCBI): domain Eukaryota; kingdom Metazoa; phylum Arthropoda; class Insecta; order Lepidoptera; family Tortricidae; genus Adoxophyes; species Adoxophyes honmai. Next base: position 82,147 of record BHDV01031675.1, on the reverse strand, counting down.
GGCTGACAACGTAGCATAACTAATTCACCCACGTAAAACGTCAAGCGTTATAATAGTGACCCTAGTGCATTAGGTTAGAGTCTAATTCTATTAAGTTATTGTATTTATAATCTGTGCATTAGTTCGATCAATTGACTCATTTTTATATTTCTATTAAAAAATAAGACAGTCTGTGGATTCACAAAATATTATATAGTTTACATAAAAATATTTAAGAAGTTATCCGATTGATAAAAATGTAAAACAATTGTATAAATATATTTTCTAACTGTTCTATACGCATACACATACAGCTCCCGAAGTGGCCGTCACCATGGAGAGAGCTTGCTGTAGAAAATTATTTTTTAATTCGATATTATCGTGTTAAATTCAGTGAAATTTGCATTTCAAGCACGTTCATCGCAACCAGAAATCTCGATTTTCGATAAGGCTAAAATGAGATACCGTCGAATTGCCCCTTCTCGCCAAAAAACCAGGATTAATATATTTTTGTAACATATTGTTTTTTAAGGATTAAAGGTTTGTTTATATCTAAATCTAATATTTTATTTGATTATTGCTATGTTTACAGGTCTATCTTTCATCGTTTAGTCACCAGATTAAGCGAAGATTGGAATCTTATAATGTTGAGGTTATGTCACTTAAAATATTATTGTTGTTTTGTCTTTCAGGATGAATGGAGGGATGGATCATAAAGCTCCAGGGCACAATGCAGCGCTGCACAAAGCACCTAAAAACTACAAGTTGCTTATGGACCCGTTCCTTGTGAAGGGAGCAACAAAATTGTACAGATATGATGGAGCTGTCCCAGGAGATGCCAGCTACCCAGTGGTCCAATGCAGGGATCCGCGATCACAACTTTCGAGGATATGGAACAGACTGGAACCAGCTGACCTGCCTGTGCCTAGGTATACTAACCTCATATTCACAGACTACCGGAACAACAATCATTGTCAAATAATTTCAATCCAAATGGAATAATCTGTTGCATTTTGCTGTTGCACAAACAAATAACCTTTTTTTTTGGCCATAAATTAGCCCTTTGAGAATTACTTCGGTTAACAGCATTCACTTAAATTTTATTTGTAAATTCTGATTAGTACCTACCAAACCTTATTGGCTTTTTCTTGTCAAGAACCAAATAGATGACTTCATAGCATTTTTCTGTTCAGTGAAATGCCATAATGTATTATATGCTAATAACACTGCTAAAATGATGTAATCTTTTGCAGAAAATAGCAATTTTGGTTGCTTTTTCTCCTTTGTTTTTATTATAGTTTCATTGACAGGGCTACCAACATAACCAATTTTTTGACACTTTTGTCTATGGCGCGAATTTCAAACTGGTGTGAAGTCGACACTAAACAGTTCTAGATGGAAAAATATCAGAATGTTATTCTACACTTGTGTTTATTAAGAAAAATAATATTGCAATAGTAAATGAACTAGGCTCAGTCATTTTATGGAAAAGGAATGCTGATTTTTTTGTTAAAATATGATTGTGCCTAGAATAATTATAGTATCTTGGATTTAAATAATGATGTTTATTGAGATTTTAATTAATGATAGTTTAATTTAATCTTTGTTATTTATTATGTAGCAAGATTATAGTTACATGTAAATTCAATTTGAACCAATTTATGGTGACTGAATAAGAACACATTACAGTGCTACCATACATACAGAGTATGTAGAATATAAATTAAGTGAGTGACCCACCTTCCTCAATACTCACTTTAGTCATGTAAATTGCTTAAATATGGCAACACTATTGTAGGACGAATTTTAGTTCTATTGTTAATTTTCTTCTTGTTTAGGTTACTCTTTAAATTAATATTTAATATAAAAAATTGGAATACTTACAAATAAATTTAAGGTGTGATTATCTGAAACATAATTTATTACATCTCTGTTTACAGATTTAAAATAGACAAAAATTATGTTGGCATACCTCCGCAACTGGAGGTTACTATTGCTAATTTGAATGACAATATAGACAAGGCTTTCCTGGCGGACATGATGAACAAAGTGGGACCTTATGAAGAAATTACCATCTTTTACCATCCCATGACTAACAGACATCTTGGATTTGCAAGAATAGTGTTTCAAGATGTTAAATATTCCAAATTGTGCATTGAAAAGTATAATGGAAAGTCAGTTATGGGACAGGTAATGTATAAATATTATCTAGTTTTGATTCAAACGTTTGAAAAATAATAGAAGACTTTGGATTTGTTTTTTTTGTGCTTTGTTTGCATAGTTATGCACAAGATTATTAATTTTATCAAAATTGGAGTAAAATTTTGAATTTACTTATCAACTATTGGCTTTAAAAATTATACTTGGCAGGTGCTGGACGTGTTCCATGATCCGTTTGGTAAAAAATGTCAAGAAATGTTTGATGACAAGACGATGGAGAAAAAGCCGCAACTGCCAATCCCGGTGCAGCCACCCTTGGTGGAAGACATCCGTGTGCCCAAGGTTGATCCCTCGCTCAGCAAACGGTTGGAAGATACCAAGCTCGTTGAAAAGGTAACTTGATGCCCATTTAATAGAAATCAGTCCTATATTGTGTCAAAGTTAGGCACGGGCCTTTTCTTAGTATCTGAGGAAACAGGCTGTAGTTCAAGTGGGCCCAGCAAATATGTTTAGACTACACATAGTAAAATGAGTCCCTAACATTTTGCTGACCAACAATTTTTGTTTTGTGAAACAACATTTTGCAGATTCATCATTTCACAGATGAGTTAGTCTGCTGATTAGAGTTTGCGTAGTTGCATACTGATAAGTATAAATCCAAAACACTCTTACTTTCTTACAAAGCACCCTTTTTTTTTCTAAATACAATTACATTTGTTTTTGCGCCAATAATATCTATAGTATCTTGAAATGGTGGCTTCATTGTTTTGTTTTGTTTTTTTTTTAATTTATTTAATATCCACAAATGAATTTTGTAATTAGGTTAAATAGGCTTTGTAAATAGGTGTAATAGGTTGTATTGGTTGACTGGTCACTGTCTATTCTAATACTCAGCTTCGCTGCACTTGCCGTCTTCACTAACGGTCTAGTTGATGCGTTTTTTTTTCGGATCATATCCTTTATATCGAAAATCAACCCGTGTGGCTAGCTTGGTGTCAAACGGTCTTCAAAGTCCAGAGACGGTTGAAAACTTTTGATTATTTTCTCATAATTTAAATTTTTATTGGACCTTTTGTCTACTACCTCTGCACATTATTTTAAGTAGATATGCTTACTGATAGTGCTTCCAAATAGTTACTATAAATAATCGTTGTTTTGTCAACAATTGCGAAATAGATACATAATTGAGAACCAACCAAATGTTCTTCCACATATATCTTTGTTCTGCCGACTGACCGTTTGAGAAAATCAGTTAGTTGCGTATTGTGAGGTTCTGCCAAACCTAACTAAGCGAAATGAATAACAATCTGCAAATAGTTGGTTGCAATACGAAAATCAGTTATATGAATGTTTGACTGAATACAGGTTTCCTCACTAATTTTTCCTTCGCAGAAAACTATTCAGCTTGTATGTTGAATCCAATTCTTTTCTCCTGCAGTGTAAATGTTCAGTGTGTAAAACGCATTGGTTAATTTATTCTGGTGTCACTGAGTGTGTTTTACCAAGGAAAATTGGTGTCAAACAATTTATTTTTATTTTCCGTTCACAGTCGGAACACCTAAAGGAGAGTTACCCTCGTAAAGAGACGGAGCACAGCGACAGCAACCAGCGCTGGTCGGACGAGGAGAGGCCGCACGAGCACCGGCACCGGCACCGCAGCCGGGCCGAGCGGGACAGGGACAGGGAGAGGGACCGCGACCGGGACCGCGACAGGGATAGGGACAGAGACAGGTATTGTGACATTACTAGTGATTAGTATAATATATGGATTCGACGATCATTGTACCGATAGTCGTCACAGCAAACGGTCTCATAGCGAAGAGTCTCGACCACCATCTTAGGAGACTCGCTAGACGGGTGGCTCAAGGGTTTGATGCAAAAGGCGGTACTTCTTGATACGGCACGCATCGTCAGGAGGTTCCTCAGTCTGCAACCCTAACCGCCGGTAGCTTGGGCCTTGCTCCGCTGCCGTCGGCAATCTAGATTAGGTTTTTTATACTGTGTTTATTTTTTGTGAGTGCATTTTGTATTTAACTTTTTATAATCATTTTGTAAAAAACCTAATTTAAGAGAATAAATGGATATGTGAAGTATAATACTATTATTAGTATAATTCTTAACTCTTGCAACACATCTGTGCATCACGCAAAAGTGACGTTGACTTTAGCTCGGCGTGTTTCTGTTCGCGCGACTGCTCGTGCTCGACGAAACGAATGCCGGCGTATGACTAGTTACTATAGTCATTAATTGAGTTTATTTTTAATATTGTGAAATTTGAAGTTTGTTCTTGCTTACAAGCCGACGATGCAGAAGGAAATGTAGAAGAAGGTATAACCATTGTTTTAAAATATTTTTTTTGCATGGTTTTTGTTGTCTTTAGCAAGGGCAGTGCCCAAAGGCTTAGAAGTTATGATTATTTTAATTTTTTTATTCACTATTTATAAAATATTCGACGATATTTTATCGTCACTACTTCTATCACTACGATGATGGTGATTCCTGATTGCATACTGACAGGTGATATAAAAGAAAACTTCAATTGACTATCGCCTTATTCAATAAAACACATCGATCACCTCAATTTCGTCGAATTATTCCATATACGGAGTCCTTAATTCGTTTGTTTACAAAATGTCTCCTTAATGTGTCAGCTGTTCTAATGTAAGCGGTATTCCAGGCACAGGGACCGGTACGCCCGCGGCGCGAGCGAGGCGACGGAGGCGGCGTACGCGTCGAGCCACGCCGACGTCTCCTTCACGCCCGCCGGCCCGCTGCCCTACGACCCGTACCAGTCTTATCCGCAGGGGTGAGTGCTTTGTTCCTGACTCGTTAATATGCACAGGGCTTTAAGGCAAGGCGTGTCTATGGCTCAGTTCACACCGCGTCGCGTCGCTGCGCGCACATTTTTATAAACTATACTTTATTTACTACACTATAAGATTCATATTTCATTGTGAGAATTCAGAGTACCTACCTACTCCCAGAATTCTGACTACTTCTACAACTCTCACTGAATTCTCACAATGAAATGTGAACCTTATCGTGTAGTAAATAAAGTACATTTTGAGTTGTTCTGATAAAAAAAGTGCGCGCAGCGCCGCGCCGCGTCGCGACTGTGAACTGACTCTATCGATGGGGGCGCTGAAAGTTGTTGCGTTCGAGCGACGCGATGATCGTGTAACGCGCCAGGGCCCCAGTTAGGGCTTCCTAGATCTGTGTATTGTAGGATCCTGCACCATTTTCCAATCCTGCGGGGTTTGCGGGAATTGCGGGACTGAAAAAAAACGTGCATACGATGTCCTTCGGAAACATTAAAATGAAAAGCTGACAAACTTGATAATTAAGTAATACTTTATCAGTTTAGAACGTGTTTATCTTTGTTTTTTTTTTTTAATATTTAACAAAGAAAATTAGAATGCCAAAAAAAAATCTTTGTGATTTTTATTGAAAACGATTTGTTTTTTATTCTGTATTTTATGTGTAAATGTTTTTGTCAAAAAGAAACCTGTATAATTTGATTGATCTCATACTAATTACAGTGTTGTAAAAAATAACGTATAACGTTCTACAGGTACGGCTACGGCTACGGCGCGGGCGCGACGCCGGGCGGCAGCGGCCTGTGGTGGGGCGACTGGCGGCGCGCGCCGCACCACCCGCACGTGAGTTACCACCAACAGATACCACGCTTTACCATACAACTCAGTTAACATGACTTTATTGTGACCATACTCGCTAGAATAGAATGTAGAATTAAAATTCTCTAAAAAAATGTACGCTGCCGCCATTGAGGATAGAACCTATAGAGTACTAATGTCATCTTGATTGTTCGGAAATTATTCCGCAAAACAATTGAAGTGATCGCTGTGCTCTTATTGGCCGGTCCAAGATCGCGCGTAACGCTAGTGCCTTTTGCTCTACGGTTATTGGCTCTGTACAGTTTCTGTGACAGTGACGGTGACGTTTAGAATGTTGAAATCAACAAACTATTTGCGGACTGGGGTTGCGAACATTGTTTCTCTATAGGTTCTATCCTCTATGGCTGCCGCTATCGAGTACGGTCACTATAAAATCATGGTACAGAATAAGAAAAATATAACGAAGTTCAGAAATTAGTAGATGCTGATATTTGACATAATTATTCTCGGTCCGTTTATAGTGCACAATAAATTAAAAAAAGAAACTTGTATAACATGCCAGAAGCTTACAAAATTTCAAATAAACATGAATTAAATTTAAAAAAAGATTTATTTTGATATTTAATATGTAAGCCGTTTTATGCGTGGGTCTGCTTGACTTTTTCATCCCTATATTCACCGTACTATAAGGGGGCGTCCATAAATTACGTGAGGTGTTTTTTTCAATTTTCTGACCCTCCCCTGGTGAGATATCGTGAGATTTTATTCAACCCCCTCCCCCACCCCCAAAATCTCACGTGAGATTTTTCAAAATGTGGGTTTGTTACGTAAACGCGTTGGATTGTTATTGTAAAAAGAAAAAACATATTTTATTTGAAAAGAAAAAATTAGGTGAATGACGTAACTTAAAAAAAAAACTTTAATTGTTCTTCGTTCCGATAAACCCATGAAGTGTCAATGGCAAAGCGCCATCCACATCCTCACTTCGGTTTTTAAGGCCTTAGGCATCTGAATTAATTGGACTAAAATAGTAGTGTTTTTGTTTGTTTCAAACAAGAAAAAATTGCGTGATATTTGCCGTGACCCCCCCTCTCCCCAACGTGAGATTTGGTGAGATTTGACTCGACCCCCTCCCCCCCTAAAACACCTCACGTAATTTATGGACGCCCCCTAAGCAGTATGAATAGAGTGACAAATGCAGAACAATAATGTTTAAGAAACAAGAGTCTTATTTGCTCAGTAACCAATGTTTCGAAACATTGAAAACTGTGCTATAAAGATTGATTGCTGTTATGTCATTTTATTCGTGATGCTGTGTGTCGAATAGTATAATCCATATGCCTCTCTCTGTACAGTCACACACACTAATAGTAGTCAGTATTCTAATTTTCTAATTATGTATTTTTAATTTAAAATTTAAAGCAAATTAGTGGTCCCATAATATCAGACAGTTCAATAATTAGTCTGAAATGTTACTGTTTGCGACTGTAATTCATCTCATCAGCACTAACAATGCGTTGATCCTTTCCCCATTTTTCTTTTGTGCGTGTTTTCAAGATTTATAAATCAAATGATTAACGGTGATTATCCCAGCAAATTACATCTGCGACGCTTTTATTTCATTTATAGGATAAATTAAAAAGTAAAAAAAGGTTTGCCCCAAAATCTGACATTTGTAAACTGATACAGATATTCTTGAAGAAAAGAATAAGAAGCATTTTGCCAGTAGACAGATGTCAATTTTAACAATATCACTTCAGGCGATACATTTTTTGAATTTCAACTATTTTGAAGCTGTTTAAAAAAAAAGTCACTCTATGCTTCCCTTTATCTTAGTTCTTAGTTACAGAGTAAAATATGTGTACAATGTAATCTGAGGGCTTAGCACTCTAGGGTTTATTTGGTACCTCTTTCTCACACACCTGGTTATTATGGGCCTTTTGTATATGCGACAAACCTCATGCGAAGTATGCACTTGCAAGGTGTTGCAAGTTTTGAGACGCTACTATGGGAAAAATTGTATAGCAAATACCTCCATCTGTTTTGCACATGGCTTTGTTACAATACGATAGCGTGCTATACCTTGACAAATATGTGTGACGCTCGGTTGAACCCTGGCGCAAGCTTTTGCTACACTTCTCTACTTTTTAGGGTTCCGTACCCAAAAGGTGAAAACGGGACCCTATTACTGAGACTTCACTATCGGTCTGTTTGTCTGTCTGTCTGTCACCAGGCTGTATCTCAAGAACCGTAAGAGCTAGGCAATTGAAATTTTCATAGATGATTTACAACAAATACTAAAATTAAAATAATAATAATTAAGGGGGCTCCCATAGAAAAAAAAAAAATATTTTGGCCGTTTTTAGTGGTCACCATTCTGTGAGCTGTATCTCAAGAACTGTGATAGCTAGGCAGTTGAAATTTTCATCCATTATGTGTTTGCATTGTCACTACAACAACAAATACAATAAACAAAATATTAATAAAAACAATTAATTGGGGCTCCCATAGAAAAAACGTGTTTTTGCTGTTTTTTGTACGGAACCCTTCGTGCGCGAGTCCGGCTCGCACTTAGCCGGTTTTAGTGATGACTGTGGCAGGGTTCTAGTCCCACAAACGTGTCAAGGTATAGCCAGGCTGGTAGTGAAGTGTAACGGTGTGTGAAGCTGGAGAGGCGAGCGCCGGCGACGCCCGTGTGGACCGCGCCGGCCACTCCCGCGCCGCGCGAGCCCTCGCCGCAGGACGACAAGAAGGAGAAGCCCAAGGTCAATGCACTATGCAAGCTGGACGAGATGTTTATTGCTAGTTGCTCTTTGCATTACATAATTTACTTTGAATGTAGCTAGTCGGTGTAGTTGGTATATGTAATGTGGCTTTAGGCCGTGGTCGCCTTCACCCGCCGCCCGCGGCCGACAACGGTTCGCCGCCCGCGGCGTCTGAATGGTATGTTCGGGAGTGGTCGTTTTCGCCCACCGCGTGCGGTGTTCTGTTTACTACTATTATTCAGACGCCGCGGGCGGCGGGTGAAGGCGACCACGGCCTTAGATTATAGGCGTTGGTTAATGGCGCAGTGTGTAGGTTATTAAGTAGTTGCTTTAGTACTGTAAGAAAAACTATCGGTCTAGTGTAACACTCTTAGCACCTATTTTATTGGGAACGTGTTTAAATTATATAGAATTGTTATTATCTCATACTTCATAGAGCAAACAAAACCAAACAAAATCTTTAATTGGTCAATGAAGTGTGATGCGGAATGTATTTGTAACTGTACCCACAGACTGACAATATCCATACACATTTACATTCCTCCGAAATGTCAACTACACTATAGGGTGACGGCACCAGTTATGGACGGTTTAAGTTGACAAGCACCAGTGATGGACACTTCATTCATAATTTAAAGACCATATAGTTCTGAATTGATTGTTGTAAAACAAATGACTTTTCCTTAGTGGGTAGTAAATAAGAGTCATTGTCCATTACTGGTTCTATGTCCATTACCGGTGCGGTCACCCTACCTTGTTTGTTTAGAATGTTTAGATATAAAAAAATAAACAATATTGACATGAATACCGTGAAATTCTATGAAATTTCATAGTTAAATTGTGAAGTGTAAGGGTGCGGCTCCATTGAGGCGGAGACGAGCGGAGCGGAGAGGAGACGTGTGGGGATCGACCAATCATATTACATAAAATCCACATCTCCTCTCCTCTTGACTGATTCCATTGAAGCGGAGCGGAGACGAGATGTAGATTTCATGTGATATGATTGGTCCATCCCAAATGTCTCATCTCTGCTCCGCTCGTCTCCGCCTCAATGGAGCCGCGCCCTAAAAGTTTACATTTTCTTATTGTTTATTTCAATAAAAAGATATGTCAAGATTGTTTACATATTTTTAACGGGGCCTGAATATCGTAGTAATCTTGTAATTATGACAGTAAGACCCCGTTTACACTACCCAGTGAATCTCATATTTCGGAGAAATGCCTGTTAGTATGGCGATAGCCAGTCTTTACAATTGCTTTTATCTTGCTGTCCGTAGTAGGGTTGTAATTAGATGTAGATTAAGCAATTCACCACATGCACGCTTATCACATCGCATGCTCGCATGATCGCACGCACTGCATGAGTACCCAGCTTTAATTAAAGATCGTTTAAATGTAGAAAGTTTCTTTAGAATTTTCGACAAAATTTATCACAACTTAATTTATAAAAAAAATTAAAAGATCTCTAAAAATTGTCTATAAAGGTTAGCTTATGTTAGATGTGTGCATAGTAATGTGTATACAGATTTTTAACTTGTAGAATGGAAACATGACGATTATGACGAATCAGGTGTCCTAATTTTTTTTCAGTGACGTCGACAAGGACTTTATGGTGTTTGAATGATTTTTACTCTTCCTTAGACGGCAATACCCTTTAATTCCAATTGTTGCATGTTAACATTTAGCAACATTTAGGGTTTGCTATAGTCCGGTCGCGGAGCACAGAGAAGTTTGAGAGTTAACCCGCTGCTATCTATCTCTTTCGCACGCGTGGAGTAATAATGCCTTCACTCTCGCACTTGAGCACGTGTGTCGCACTGTGCGACAGAGATAGTTTGCAGCGGGTCAACGCTGGAATTTCTGTGCTCCGCGAACGGCCTTTAACTGCGGATTCTCACGCACGTTTAATAAGATTCAAAGTGTGTATAGGAGCCAGAGAGTAAGCCTGTGGAGGCGGTGGAGCCCCGGCCGCCCGAGGACACGGCGGATGCGCCCGAGCCCGAACCGAAGCCGCCGCCGCCGGCCGAGGAGCCCAAGAATGTTGATCTCGATACTAGGTCAGCCTTAATGACTATTTTTTTGACACGCGTTATACTCTGCATCATGTAAAAAGATCAATTATTGCTTATCTAGACCACCAGTGTTCTTGTATAGCTTATTTGAGATTTATCTGTGATTCTTAAGGTTTCGGACGCTATCTCCGATCTTACCTATCTTGACTATTGTTGAATTTATGTTAATGAATTACAAACAATCACTCGCTCGCTCGTAACTTTCGATCCTAATTTACGTCTTATCCCTTATGTTCGATCTATTTCCAGTTTGGACTGTCTATAAATCGAAAATTACATAAAGCCCATTTCTGTCATCTTTAATTTGTCGCACCCAAAGTGAATGAGATTTACTAAAATTTCACTGTCTGTCCGTTTGTATATGACTATTTCAGTACTAATAATTTTAAACAAAAAAAACCGACTTAAAATTAGCAATATTTTGAAAGTATTCTGTTTACTGAATGTAAAATCTTGACTTCATCAACAAATTACCGAAAACGCCATACATCTCCATATAAAATTTGAAGAGTTCCCTCGATTTCTCCAAGATTCCATCATCAGATCCTGGTTTCGTGCCAATGGGACCAATTTCGAGTTATACCATTTCGATTAAAAAAAAAAAATTGAAAATCGGTCTACGGGTTTTCGAGATATCGAGTAACATAAAAAAAAAAAAAAAAAAAATTAGGTCGAATTGAGAACCTCCTCCTTTTTGAAGTCGGTTAAAAACAAACTCTATGGCTTTTTGGTTAGGAAAGCAGACGAAGAATGTTTTGGGTTTCGTTGGCTACATTCTGCACTATGTAACTGAATCAAGGGTGACTGGTCTTACAGAATAGCGATGCTGCTGAAGGGCGCGAGCGGCGGCGGCGGGCTGGCGCCCCCGTTCCTGGCGCTCGGCATCTCCTCGGAGGAGGAGGACGACGAGCGCGCGCGCATACCGGACCTGGACGCGCCGCAGCCGCCCTCCGACGACGAAGGTACACACGAATAGAATACAGTACAAACTCGAATATCCGCCCCTCAATTATGCGGATTCGCGATTATCCGGACGCCAACCGCGACGAAATTATCCTAATATGAACGTGTCGGAACTGGCATTCGCCCCGTCCGCGCCTGCTTGATTGCCTTTCCACGTGTGTCGTATTATTTTAGAGACATTTCTTCATACATTCGACTATCCGGATTTTCGATTATGCGTAACGACAACAATTAGTCCGGTTAATCGATCTTTTACCTTATTTGGGATATTCTAATCGCGGTAAACCACAGTTAGGAGTTGTCCAAAAAGGGGTCTTTGCCTGTCACATTTTATATGGAATTAACGTAAAGTGAATCGTCCTGATTTTTCTTTTGTAGGTTCAGGCAGCGAAGACAGAGGCAGCATAGTTTCCTTCACTCAAAATAAGGAATTGATTCCGGAACCGTTATCCACCACACCATCGCCTTTTTTGGAAAGAGATGTTTATTTAGAATGTCTAAAATCAACAATAGAAAAGGTAAGTGGTTTTAAGATATTTTTTTGTGTGTACTAAAAATTTTCCGTAGATATTGAATTTCTATACCGAAGAGCGCTGATTTTCTAAATTTAGAATCTCTGCGACAGCGATACATGTAGGTTTATCCAAAACATATCTTGAAGGCATTCAATATTATTACGCACTGTATCGATCTATCGATATATTGGGTACTACAGTATAACTTCCGATATAGCTGTCAGTGTAGAAATTATATTATGAACGAATAAAGTACGAGAAGGTGAGGGGGTCGCGATTTTTTTTTCACCTTCTAAGGGGGTCACATCATGAAAACGGTTAAAAAAACGCTACTGTAAATCATTGACTTTTGCAATAAAAAAAGCAAAGGCTTAGTAAAGTAACTGAGGTAAGGAATATTGAACCTAAAGATTTCACTCACTGTTAAAACCTTTGTTTTAGCAGCCGGGTTGAGACAAAGCAAGCAATAGTACATTTCGATACAAGTGCGGAAAGTTTGTCAAAGTGGAAATGAAAAAAGCACTAGTGCGCGAATTCGAACTTTCCGCATGATCTGCAGCCACGAAAAGCACCCATTTTTGAGCAACTGTATTAAAAAAGTAATTTGTTTTACGCTAATTTATTTATTTTTATAGCGAGCGCGAGAGGCGGAGCGACGGAAGTTCCCCGCGATAGACAAGATCGGATCGGACATCTCGTCGTCCGAGGACGAGCTGCTCACGGGCGAGGAGCCGCGGCGCTCGCCCGCCGGCGCACCCGCCGCCGCCGACAATCTAGATGACGACCAGGTATAGCAACCGACAAGATAGATGCCATGGTTTTAGAAAGAGAGATAAAGAGAGAGAGGGGGATTAAATTCAGACTTCGCTTTCACCTGGAAAATGCGCGGCGCGAAGGCGAGGGTGCTTTCTCTCTAAAATCGTGCCAAGTGTGCCGAATAGTATATCTGGGCAATTATTCGAGCGTCTCATCCGTCTAATTCATCAGGGGGCAGTTTTGGTGTTGTTTTCGGCTTGTTAGGATTCTTGTTTATCTAATAGATAACTAATCGAAAGTGTAACCGGTTACATGGGTCAATCAACTATGTTCCCGGTTGCCGTGGGGTATGGTGACGTCTCCGAGTTAGATATTGTTACAGTTATAACTATGTTTATTTATGGTGCATTTCCGGACCATAAAACATTAATCATATTGCAACTCTTTTCTAAGCAGTTGTCTTCTGACTTACGGGACAAAATCACTCTAAAAATTTGATTAGCTCAAAGATCCCGGTGATCTTGGGTTACTTTGCTCACACGTAAAACACAATACACATAGAATTCCATTTTTCTTGTCAGACACCGCTCCCAAACCTTTACCGATACACCAAACAGACCCCGTAAACAATTAGACTTTGTCCACAGATGTCGTTATCGTCCTTGTCATCGACGGAAGCCAAGATAGAGGAGCAGGTGCCGGCCGAGGCTTACTACTACCCCGACGCGCATGCCGCGCCGCACTACTACCAGCACATGTGGCCTCCCACAGGTACTATCGACTACAATAGACTAGATGACAAAAAAAACTATCTAGTCCGTCAGATAGATCACCAAAAAATATTGTACACATATTTTTTCTTTTATTTGATAAACAAAAAATGACGATAATACAGCGCTTAAAAAATTTGCGTGACGTCATGACTCGGTACATTTTTAGCGAGTCGTGACGTCACCAGCCCCCACTCCGGAAGTTTGATGATCTATAACTATAACTTTATCGATGTTTAGTCATTTGATAAAAGAACAAATATGTGTGTCTTATTTTTCCATAATCTAACGAGAGGACTAATTATATTTTTTTTTAACCCAGGACATCCATCAGGATTCCTTTCTATCCTCAGCTCATGCGTCTTTCCCTTTTATTTACCACACCTTTTTTTTATTAGACCAGAGTTACTCAAATATTGTGTCATGGGTCGGTAATTTTCATACTGCCTTTTCGTGATCTAATAAATCTAATAATAGTTTTAAATTTGTATGTCGGTAGCTTCCGATCGTTCATATCATCGATAGTCATCGATAGACCAAATCCACTACACACTGCATCCGACTTCTGGCGTCGTAGCGAATTAGTTACCGACTACGCCCTATAGTAATACAGGCTCGGATTGGTGCAAGCTCTGGTGCCGTGGTGTTCGCCCCACCAAGTATCACCGTTCCGATAAGGCCGCCTATTGTCTCCGTGCCTTTTCATTTCTATGATTCGGATTGTATGTTTTTTTTTGTGTTTAATGAAGGATATTGTATGTATTGTATTGTGTGTGTGTATTGTAGCGTACCCGCCGCCGGGCTACGCGGGCGCGGAGTTGGCTCTGCCGTACGCGGGAGGCTTCGCGGGCGCGCCTCTGCTGGCGCCGCCCTATCCGCACTACGCCGGGCCCGCCGCGCCCAGCCAGGTAACCCCTTTGCCATTGCCCTAACCCGTTCAGGCTTGGTCAATATACTTGAGTCCACATAATTATCGTTATGTATAAGATTTTTTAGGTTTGTAAGTCGCGAGTCGAGTCGCTCGCGAGATAGACTTTGCTGTACGGTGGAGTTCATAAATATATGGGCAGACAAACGCCAAATATGTAAACTTTTGCACCTTATTGTCAATGTCATAAAGGTGTACAGATATTTTTGAACCCTCAGTTTTGCTCATATATTAATGAACTCGACTGTACCATACTCGTCACTCTGTAACTAGAGACATCAGAAAAAAACAGGTAGTCTGAACCGCGCAAATCTAGTGACGCATATTGCTGTGCTAAGTCTAAAGATATATCTATGACCATACAAAAGTCCCTTGGACGAACAAAGAAAAAAATAATATAATCTTATGAATTAGTAGAACGATGTCCCTTAGACTTAGACAATAGATACAGAATAAACAACACTAAAAAGTTGATGTACGTACATTCTTATGTTAATCTTGATAGTATCCCAATGATAGAACCCATTGTGTTTAATAACAATATCAATCTCAAATAACTAATTCTTTACAGCAGTTTAATCCCATATCCCGTCTTTCGCATCAACAGGAGCTAGACAACCCGTACTTCCCCACAATAAACACGGTGATCGAGAGGGTAACGTCCGAGCTGAAGGCGATACTGAAGAAAGACTTCAACAAGAAGATGATTGAAAGCACAGCATTCAAAGCGTTTGAAGTGTGGTGGGATGAGCAGAGCCGCAAGACGCGGCAGACGCCCAAGAAGGACGACGCGACGCAGCCGCTGCAGGTGAGGGATATTGAAGCATGTTCAGTCCACTCGTGACTGTTTTAAAATAAATTGTTGAACGAATTACTTATGTACGGTAGCGAAAGTTGGGTATGGCAAGCGAAGCATAAAAGTAGAATAAATGCGGTAGAAATGAGAGCGTTAAGAAGTATGGAAGGTGTATCATTGAAAGACAGAATTAGAAATAGTGTGATAAGGGAACAAGCTGGTGTGAAAGTAGACATAGTGACAAGGATTGAAAGAAGTATGCTTAGCTGGTTTGGTCATGTAGAGAGGATGGATGAAAGAAGATAGACAAAACAGATTTATACGGGAAGTGTGAATGGGTGTGTTGGGAGGGGAAGACCTAGACGGACGTTCCGTGACCAAATCGCGGACGTTTTAGAAACAGGTCAGGTCAAGAGTACCCGAAATCGACGAGCATGTATGAAGAGACTAATGAATGTGGATGAAGCAAAAGAAGTATGCCAGGATCGTAGCAAGTGGAACAAAGTGGTCTCTGCCTACCCCTGTGGGAAAGAGGCGTGACTGTATGTATGTATGTATGTACGAATTACGCACGAGCTGAAGGCACAGGCTGAGGAGGTGGACTTTAGAAGTTTAGATAGTTATGTGAATGTAGGGTAGGCACTTATGTAGAGCATACGAAATGCTAATTACATAGACAAAACCTCATGCATGACTCTTTAACGTTTCATAGCTACTTTTAGCATATTTTATGAATGTTATCAAAAATATCAAATTTCGCTATAAATGCGGTATTCGGTGGTCTAGCACTATTAAAAAAAATATTACTGTCTCTTTCTACCGTTATCTACTTGCCGTAGACCACGAGGTATTGCTGGCGGAGCGTACCTAAATCTCCCCTCCCTGGGATCTCCCCCATCCAACACACCAATTTTTTTTACTCTAATAAATCCGAGCGTATTCCAGGACATCTCAAATAAGAAAGAGGAGGTGGATTCCATCAAGTCTCTCATGGAGTCCCGCGACATCGCGCTAGAGCTGGGCGGCTACACGGCCGGCATCGGGCTCGGGCTGCGCGCCGCCATCCCCAAGATGCCCTCGTTCCGCAAGAAGAGGAAGATACCCTCGCCCGTCGTCATGGATGAGGACTCCTCTAAGAGGCTCAGTGACCAGGTGAGAGCTTTGCTGTACTGGCTATGATTCCCAAAGGATCATGGGCACTTTTGTATAGAAAATGGGTGTAGCACAAACAGCGTTGAAACTAGTATCGTTAAAAAGGTATAAAATTGTACATAATTTCTTACTATGACCACAAATACCTAGCTCACCGGAGAACAAAGATATGGCACATCTACGCAAATAAAACTATGCTAGAAGTGGCTACGAAGCGTGTAGTCATAATCATGGTTTAGTCTATGTCACGTTTCGTGTGCTCTGCCTACCCCATTTGGGAACGCAGGCGTGATTGTATGTATGCATGTATCTACGCATGTATCTACGCAAATAAAGTGATACATACATACATGTAAGATGGGTACCTTATTATTTATGTTGGCATCGAAACTACCTACCTGCCTACAGAAATATGTTATTAAATAGGGTGATAAGCATTTTGCGGTGATAATATTTTATTTGTATAAATGTGCCCGGGTAAATATTTGGGCGTTTGAACCGCTGTTTAGAAATCGGTATAATAAGTGTATCATATAGTGTCTATGTCTTGCAAATAGGTACATACTAGACTATTATATACATATTTCCAACAGTATCTGATAAAAAAAGTGTTGAGAATAATAATGACAGCGGTTCAAACGCCCAAATATTTAACCGCCTATATCTTTGTTCTCCGGTGACCTAGGTATTTTTGGTCATAGTAAGAAATTATGTATAATTTTATACCTTTTTAATGATACTGGTTTCAAGGCTGTTGGTGCTACACCCATTTTGCCCATGATCCTTTGTATAACGTTATTTATGGAGGGCTCCTTCTGTCATATTTTGGTCCGTTTTGTTTCCAATGTGCGTATGATGGTTCACCATTATCACTTTAATTTCGAGTGAAACGTCTACCATATTCTGGCAGTTTAGGTACTTAACTAAATGAAAACAAACTTCATGTCAGATTTGACAGGTTAGGAGGGTTTTTTTTTACTACCCACATTTTATCAGATGTTCAAATAGTTAAGCAAAGGAATCTTACCTAATATTTATTGATCTGATGGACGTTAGTTTTCTAATTCCGATTGTTTCTGGTATATCTAAATTTAGGCACCAACAGCATTTTTTATTGTTTCGTTCCTTTGCTAAACCATTTGAATACCCGATAAAATGTGGGTAGTAAAAAAACTGTCAAATCTGACATGAAGTTTGTTTACATTTAGTTAAGTACCTAAACAGCCAGAGTATGACCTCGTCCTTATTTGTAGGAGGAGATGGTCCAGAACTCGGACGAGGAGAAGGAGGTGCCCGTCAGCCCGCGCACGCGCACGCACGGCTCGTACCTGTCGCGCAGCCGCCGCCGGCAGTCCAGCAGCTCCTCCAGGTCAGACGCAGTGCTACTGTTACTACCTTGACAATGTTGTGTTTAGGACTTTGTTGCAGTCTGCATTGTACGCGCTTATTAGAAAGTATGTGTGTACAGGGTTACCGGAAATTGAACGTAAATATTTTATTAGTGGGCAATGTTTTCAGGTTTTCGTATTTTTCTTTTTCATGAAAATTCTGAAAAAACTTCACAGGGGTTTTCAGACGCGTATACCCGATCACTGGTCAAAATATTTACGGTCAATCTCCGGCCACCCTGTATAGGTACAATGTATTACGAAAAACAGGGTACAAAATGTAAATTATGAAAGCGAAAAATATTATAAACCCTAGTAAGCTATCACTTAATAGCAACTGAAGTTATCGTAGATTTTATTTAACAGAGTGTATTCTTTGATGGATTTTAAATCTTTCATCCAAAATGTTTGCAAACTTAATTAGAGGAATTAATGTTTTTTTTGTAAGTTGACTTCTTATACTGGGCCATTTAACCCCCTTTCTTCTTTACTCGTATTTTTGTAACACGTTGTTTTTATTTGCACCATTTACTTGCAGGTCGTCGTCGGGTTCGTCGTCGCGCTCGTCGTCGTCGTCCGGCTCTGAGGCGCGCGGCGCGCCGCGGCTTTACTCCGATTCCGATTCCGACTCCGATCTCGACCCGGCACAAGTCAATGTGAGCCTTTATTATTCTTATTAGCTTTGGCGTAATTTGCGTGAGTTGTCATCATATTACAGTTTTACGCAACGCGTTGACCCTAGCGCCTGGAGTTACGCGAAACCTATAAATGGTTAAAGGACGTACTTTCTGAAAGGAAGGGGATCGAACTGGTCTCTCCCCTACACTAAATCTTGGAGATGCTCTTGTATGCGCTACTTTCAAAATGTAGTGAAATATCTAGTGTGCATACGAACAATGGTATCATGCTCTTAAACCAAATGATTGTTTTCAGTTCAAGGTGGTGTCCAACAAGGAACGCCTGCGGAAAGTCTACTCTTCGTCGTCAGATAGCGAGGAGGAACAGAGGCGGAGAGGTCAGTACATAGTTACTTCACAGAGTACACAGTTATTTTACGTCTTCCCGATTTTAAGTCATATTTACTACTTAGCGGGACTTAATGACTTTGTTTTTCATATGGTTGTAATTGCTTCGACGTTTCGGTTGTGTTACAGCTACACGAGTAGACTGAAGTAGGGCACCATATTCGTTGCGCAGCTCGGGTTCTTCAACCCGCGTTTTATTACAATTTTCTACGGAATTGATGGTTTTTAAAATGAAAAAAAAAAAATGAGAAGCCAATTTTTTGTGAGTCAGTCAGAGTCGCCAATATAGCACAGAACAGTTACAATCATTTTGTCATGTAGTCCTGACCGTCATCTTTTTGCATGTGCATCAATACGTCTAGCACGACAACGCGCTAGATAGACTATATCTGCCAATGTCTAACTAGAGAGACGTGATCAATATTTTCACTGGCATAGTCGTCACGGGTTACGGGTGTTGTTACAGAGAAGACGCCGATCCCGGAGGTGGAGGCGGCGGGCTCGCGGCTCGGCTCGCCGATCCTGTCGCCCGAGGGCTCGCCGCGCGGCGTCCTCGACCGCGTCTACTCCGACTCCGACGAGGAAAGAGAGTACCAGGTACGGCGATACCCAAGTGCCACTTTGCTACTACTACTGCATGTCACTGTCTGTCTAGATTCTGGTTACTAGAAGAATGGTGCAAGTGTGCGGGGCGTGTTAATTTTAAATTTGAAAAACAGACACATTGGCACGCGCTGCCACATTGGGTCAGTTGCATACGTTAGGTATCGGTCAAAATCTCTTTTTTTTATACAATTTTAATCGACTATGGCTATTTTCACAGTTGCGTTGTTTTTCAAATTGCATCGATTTAGTGAAATAAACGGATCCAATCACGTTTTTTATATCGAGAGTAGCTAGTGTGCGCGTCTATACGCTGCCGTGTTGCATAGCGCCAGTTGATGGGTCACGGATTAACCCGAAACATGTCGAGCCAATCTCTATATAAAAACGTGAGTGGGATCTGTTTATTTCACTATGAGCGAGTCTCACGGTAGTTTTATATTTGCATCGATGTATGAAAGATTTCGACCGATACAGAAAGTTTCTACTTCTGTGTGCTTCTAACTTGTGGTTACTACAAGAAGTAAACTTTTTGCTTTGTAAAAGTACTACAGATATCATATATCATGAAACGGGCCCCGGCACCATTTACTGTAGTCATTGCAACGATTCATTTTTGAAACGTATCTTAGGCGAAGCTAAATCTTCTTGTATTTATATTGCATCACAGGAGCGAAGGCGCCGCAATACAGAGTATATGGAGCAAATTGAGCGCGAATTCCTGGAGGAGCAGAGAAAGAACATGGAGACGGACTCGCGGCCGCCAGACAAGCCTCCGGACGAAAGGTACCCATCTTGATAATGTTTAGTTTAGCATTTCTGGCGTCCTAATATTTTATCGCAGCGTAGATTGTGTGTTATAGCAAAATATATGATTGGAAGACCTATCATGGCTTACTCATTTACGCCGAGAAGGAATTCGTTGGCTGAGCAGTGTTCAAGCTTCTGAGACGCAATAAAATGAGTGAATTTTCCAATAATCACCAGGATTGAACGGAACAGAACTGTAGCTCAAGCTCTCTGTCTCGATCAGCTTCTAGTATTACTTCGAATCTTCGTACCGTCCATGCGCAAGTTGCATTAACTAATTAGTAAATATTCTAACAGCAAACCCGAAAGCAAATCAGAAGACCCGAGAACCAGCCCTATCAAAAACCATCTCAAGTCGCCGGAGAAGAAGCAAGAGGTCGAGGACGGCGAGATCACGTCCGAAGAGGAGAACCTACAGGTGCGGAAGAAGAAGGAGAAGCGAGAGAGGAAGAAGAAAAACGACAAGCGGCACGAGAAGAGGGAGCGGGAAAGAGTTGTGTCTGTAAGCGAGAGCAACACCGAATCCGCTGTCAGTATGAACGGAAACAAAGAGGTAAGGAAACAGGTTTTTCATGATGGCCTAAATAAGTTTTGTTTAAGTGTTTTTTTATCGTTATTCTATTTGTTATTTTGGTGTTGTGGACTTTTATACTGTTTTCATAAAAAAAGCAAACTAGTGGCCCGCCATGGCTTCGCAATAGTTTTACTATATACTCCGTTTTTTTTGGGTTGAGAATTTCAACGGACACAATTTGAAATTATCTCTGGAATTCATTAGTAAAACTGGAAATGATTTATGCAAATACAATTAACATTGTTTGTTATAATGTTCTTAAATCAAACATCATCATAATTTGCGCCGATATCTTGGGATTACTCAAAAATGTGTAAGGATTTGACAGTTAAAATTATCAACCCAAAATAAAAAGAGTATACTTGTAAATTTTCACAATTGATTTAATTGTGTGTTTATAAGACTAATATTGATCGTAGTATAACTGTGAGTCGTGTATTGTCTCTCATTGTATCTCCGCGTCCATCTTCAGAAAGATACAAAATTTGTAATCTCCTCTTCAGACCTGACTCTAAATACCTAATTTAGGGCCTCAGACCCAGACAAAAGTCCCTTGTCTTGCAATGTTGAATTTTACGTATCCTAATGTTTAAGTTCTTTTTTCACTGAATAATTCGTACTTAATAAAGTACATTCCGCTGTGCCCTCAGTGCGACGCATATGCTCAAGTGCGAGCGTGAGGGCAATGTTACTGCACGCGTGCGACAGAGATAGCAGCAGGTCAACGCATAAATTTCTCTCTGCTCCGCGACCGGCCTTTACTAATATGTGTTTTATAAAGTACGCCGGGATTTACGAGGATATTTGTCACCACAGAGCGGCGAGAACCTGTCAGAATCGTCGTCTCCGGTGTCGCAGGCGTCGCAGGCGTCCCAGGCGTCCCAAGTGGCCCTGGATCACTCCTATTGCCGCCCGCCGCCGGAGACCGAGCAGGGCGCCAACCACTTACAACACGACCACGGTATGCTTACGATGGCCGATCCTTATATCCAATCTATGGATTGTTTGCCCATATTAAAGAGGGAAAGTGACATGATACTCTTTGATACGCTGACTAATGTGACTGATCCTTGTATCCACTCTATGGACGGTTCGGCCCCACTAGAGATGGAAAGTGGCATAACATTCGTAAATCAATCTGTCGTTTTTATAAATATTTTCCTGTTCCGTGTGGTGTCGGATGTTGAATGGCACCACCATTTATTTATCTGTGGATGGCGTAAGAAGCGACTAAGGAAATAGGTTACAATATTTTTGGCATAAGGCCTATTTTATAACTGCCAACTTAAAACCGAAAAAATATGCTAGAATTGACTAACAGAATGCGATGTAATCAAGATTATGTCTAGCCTGCCTTCCCCATTTGGGAATGCAGGAGACCAAACCATCTTTAGATGTATCTCTATCAATCATGTAATGTAGCTAACCAAAAACTGTTGATAATGGACAAAAAAATGTCGATACAAGATGGCCGTCCCCCAGGTTACACGTGGATGGCGGAGCCGGCGCGCGCGTCGCCGCCCCGCGAGCCGGCGCGCGACGAGCCCAAGCGGCCCTACAAGCGGAAACACGAGGCCAAGAAGCTCGCCGAGATACAGAACAAGTCGGTACCATATAAATATCAAGTCAGCTCTAAAGTACCACTTAAACATCAAGTTAGCTCTGTTTTGTACAAGGTGGTCGGAAATTGGGCATTAATTTAACTAGTGGTCGGGTATACGTGTCTGAAAACTTCTGTAAAATATTTCCTGTTTTTTTTTTATTATTGACCTTGTGGGAGACAAATGTTTCATCGCTTTTCAGGTCATTGCGCCCTGTGTTTTACCTACCTTACGTCTCATACGCAAGTCCCGTTAGCTGGCGTGTACGCACCAGCAATAATTCGATATTGCGATGCTACACGTTTCACTAAAGCCGGGGTAAAATGACTGTCCAATAATGTTTTCAGATTTATGTTAAAAAAATTACATGAAAACTCCGGAAAATAACTTAGCACAGGTTTTCTGACGAGTATACCCAACCACTGATTAAAATATTTACGTATAGTCAACTTCCGGCTACCCTGTGTATTCTAAGGCCGGTTCGCATCGATCCGTGTTAGAACTTTCGCGTTGCATTTAGTCAGATTTTACATTGGCAAACACGATAAAAGTACACATAAAATTTGTGTCTAATTCGGAATAGTGCGATAGCCTAACATATTGGTTACCAACGTCTTCCATTGTGTAGAGTTACTTTATCGCTATTCTATGGTATGTATAATTTTCCAGACTAAGAAATAGCTCATGTTATCAAATTTAATTGGGTTCGATCAGTTCCATCTTTCCCGTTCCAAGAAGAATCTAGTTCCAAATTTACTACAGCTTCAATTCACAACTCCTCCATCCTCCTATAGACTACACGACTCCCGGTTGGAAGACGCCGAAAGGATGGTCGTATCGAACGTCACCTTCAAGCCGCGAGACATCATGGCTGAGATGCAAGTGATGTACGAGTTCCTGACGCGAGGCATCGACCGCGAGGACGTGCAATACCTCAAGCGCGCCTACGAATCTCTCTTGGCGGAGGACGCGCAGGGCTATTGGCTCAACGATACGCATTGGGTCGACCATCCGCCTACTGACGTGTGCTATAGCCCTCCGAAGAAGAAATCCAAGCGGCATAATAACATTTATGAGGATCTCCAGGTTGGTTGCTCCGTTTTTTTTTACTAGCGACCCGCTCCGGATTCGCACGGGTACAACGGGCACATTAGACATTTTTAAAATTATAGTAAGTGTTGCTCTACATTTTCATGCATGTATTATTCATATACACATTCCTCTTGAATCATTCTACCTATTTAAAAAAACGCACCGAAATCCGTTACGTAGTTGTGAAGATGTAAGCATACATAGAGACAGACAGCGAGAAGCGACTTGGTTTTATACAATTTTGTGATTAAATTGAGATACTCAAAATCATAATACTTTTGTGGTTATCCATAAGTCACGTATTATGAAATAGAGTAGCCTGGTTTTCAATCAATCCCGTTCGTATCTGGCTATTGCTGACTGTAACTGTGTGTTGTATAAATGGGGTCCATATCGGGTTGCATAAAGTTTGAAGTCATACATTTTATAAGCATACATATTTTTGTCATAATCATCATTAAGCATAACTGAAGTAAGCCATAAATTTTTAAGCATAATGTTTTATGGCATACATTTGATTCGCATAAAACAATATACGCATACTTTATAATGGGCATACAGTATAAACTCATAAACTGGTTGTGCATAAAACATGCGAAGCATAATGTACGATTCGCCATATTTATTTTGCGCATAATAATTTGCATAAACTAGCCTAACTTAACCTACGTTTTTGGCCGCGATTCGGTTCATGTGAGGTCACAATTCTAACCTAACCTACTTTTTTGGCCGCGATTCGGTTCACGCGAGGTCACAGTTCTAACCAAACCTAACTAACTTTTTTGGCCGCGATTCGGTTCATGCGAGATCACAGTTCTAACCTAACCTAACCTATTTTTTGGTCGTTAATCATCAATGTTATGGCTGGTTAAATGTATGACAGCCATAATTATGACTGAAAATAATTATGACCATACATTTTATGACAATTCAAAATTATGTCATTCGTCTTTATGGTAAAACCATTTATGACTAAAAATAATTATGACAGGGAACATTATGACAATAGTACACTTTATGCCAAAAAAAATTATGAGTTTCAACTTTATGGTTAAACTGTTATGACAATCGATTTTATGACAATGGTTTGTATGCGACTAGAATAGCACCCGTATAAATGTCTAGGTTGTCCCACTTTGCTTATAAGGAAATTGCTTACAATAATGTTTTACCCAGGGACACTCGAGTGGCTCGGCGCGTACAGAGGGCTACTACAAGATGGAGGCGCGGCTGAAGGCCAAATACAAGTACCACCACGGGCTCGCGGCCATCCCCCACGACGACAAGAAGGCCTCCAAGATGCAGCTGCTCTCGCGCGAGGCGCGCTCCAACCAGCGCCGATTGCTCACCGCTTTTGGTAAACTATATATTTACATGCACATAAATACTAAGGGCCTTCGCCCACTTAGCGTCTTTCGAGTGTCGTCGGCTCGTGAACGCCCGCGCAGCCCCGACGTAATGCTTAAGTTACGGCGTCGCAACGTTAACGAGACGACGACGTTCGAAAGACGTTAAGTCGGCGCGGGTCCTTAATATACAAATTCCGTCTTGGGAGAAGGGTGTAATCCACAACTTACTTTTGATCGTTCATATTAGGTGATTGTAAAATAATTGATGGAATGGCAAAAGTTCGCTCATTGATCACATCAATAATGAAAATTGTTAATGTCAATCGCTGACGAGAATCTTTTTGTTTTTTAGTCGTCTACTTGAACAAATTATTTTTTACGTATGAATCGAAGTTCGCGATTTTTATCTCTTATTGATGAATGTGTATCAATTATTTTTTGTTATTACAGGTACGGATACGGATTCGGATCTACTGAAATTCAATCAGCTCAAATTCAGAAAGAAGCAGCTCAAGTTTGCCAAATCTGGTATCCACGACTGGGGATTGTTTGCTCAGGTACGGCACCCGAATCCCGGCTAGTGCTTAATAGATTCGTACTTTACATTGACTATCTAGCTGCCATTAGATAAGTAAATGGAAAGATTGAAAAATGTAGATTGTTGTATGAAATGATTACTGTACAGTACACTGATAAAATTATTCGATATACTGCACGGATACGTAGCGCTAGCGGCGAAGGCGTGAAAACAGCGCAAATGTATGTGAGAGCTATTGTATCACAGTTTTACCATTGATGCTAGAGTTTCAGTCAAATCTAAATACAAATGCTACGGCACACCGTAGCCACGGCCACGGTACGTTGTGGCCATCTAAGTTGGTTGAATTTTCCAACATTTACCGTACAAAATCGATGATCTTTTCAGGTTACTAATTTAGCCAAGTGTTATGGCAGTCTTCATCACACTAAACGATCTATTCCAGGAGCCGATAGCAGCCGACGAGATGGTGATAGAATACGTGGGCCAAATGATCCGGCCGATCGTGGCGGACGTGCGAGAGGCGCAGTACGAGGCCACCGGCATCGGCAGCTCGTACCTGTTCCGGATCGACCTCGACACCATCATCGACGCCACCAAGTGTGGCAACCTGGCGAGGTTCATCAACCACAGCTGCAATGTGAGTTTTGGCTTATACCAATGGTACTGTTACATACTATTATGCTATCGAAATGCGTCAGCGAGCAAGGGGATTAACTTTAAAAATACGGATAACTTACGTTTTAAATGGACTAGCTCGACTAATTTTGGGCTAATCAGTAGCCCTTCATCTAGGAGCCGTGGTGGCTGCTTCTGCCAAACGAGCACTGCGCGCCGCCCCTCTATTCGCGTGAATTAATTCGGGTTTTTGCTGCAGCTAAATTCGATTTCAAATGTGAGTTATCCGTGTTTTTTAAGATGAGCGAGTCTCACGGTAGTTTTATGTTTAAAAAGAGGTTATCTGATAGCAAGAATCAGCATCACCCATAGATATCTGCAATTCCATCTTGGCAAGTGTTGTTGTGACAGTACAGTAATCGTACAGACTGTCTTACCCTTACCTGCCTTGCGGTATAATTAGATTAGTAGATAATTGGATGGAGCTTTATTCACGTGCCATGATATTTTCTGGAATTAATACTATCCAGAAAAAGTTAAAAGAATAGTCGCAAAAATCGCAGGACTATATTTAAATTTTATTTCACTGATTTGAAGATAAAGTGTGGACTGGGAATTGAATATTTATGTTTCTCTTTCAGCCAAACTGCTACGCGAAGATTATAACAATAGAGTCTCAAAAGAAAATAGTTATTTATTCAAAACAACCGATCGGAGTAGACGAAGAGATCACGTACGACTACAAATTCCCCCTCGAAGACGAGAAGATACCGTGTCTGTGCGGCGCGCCGCAGTGCCGCGGCTTCCTCAACTGAACACTCTGGGGCACACCGCCTGGGCTCGCAAACTATCACTTGTTCCTTCTATACGCTGTCATTAGTATTTATTTTGGTAGCAAAGTTAAGTCAGTGTGGGGGGAACTTTAATCTCAAATCACAAATGAATCAGAATGCACTGAGTCGCAACAAGCAAATCACTATTGATATCCTACAAGTGAGGCGAAAAATCAATCAATCTAAAGTGATTGTAATTCCGAAAACTAAAGAATTGTCTCATTGTTGCTGATCGTCTTTTTACCACAATGTCCAGTCGTTTTGTTAGGTCTATTTTCTCAAACGTCCACTTCTTTAACCTTTTTTTTTCCTCGAAAGTCAAGACTTCGTTGGCGGGGAAGACCCCAACCGTCTATTCTCTGAATTGCGACATAGGTCGTTATAGCCTTATGACACGAAATGATTGATAAAATATCGTGTTAGTTGTGTTAAATTACATTGGCACTCAGGCCTGTGGAAAGCGACAAATAAATTCATTAACCCTTAGAACGCCTAGTCCTGTCCATACTAGTCCTATGAAATGCCGGAGGGCCTTCCATTTTGTACCCGTCTCCTAGGTAGGACTAGGTAGTCCCGGATCCGTGCAAATCATTCTATCATATTTTGCAATTTTGTGAACACTTACGAGTAGAGTAGTTTTTACTTGCATTTAAATCTGAATGAAGACGCGGTACAGGCTTTGACTTACTACCAATCGACTGCATTCTACTATATTGAGATAAGCTCGCGGCAGTTGACGGGTGGATATATTATGCGCGTCTATCCAGTATTCGAAGGACAAGGGACGGATCCGGCACAAGGCAGCTGTCGGGTACAAGTATGTTTGTCGGTTCGGCGTTCCAGGGGTTGAAAAATAGCACCCGAACCTTTTTTTCTTCTTCTTATTGCCTACTGTTCAGGGGAAATAGATCCAAAGAACCGACTGGACACTCCGATAAAAGGACGTTGTTAGGCACCAGACGATTCTGAATTAAATATTAGTTCAAAGCCACCGTGGAGTCAAGTGAAATAGATATTCATTTTTTATCGGCTAATGACGAGTGGCAATATCCTCTTCTTCCGTCACATCAGAGCTTAGCTCTCGTTGTGTAACCGAGCTAGTGCTTCGAAAACTAAAGTGGTTTCAGAAACTACATCTCTATGAATTATTAGTCCATTCTGTATAAAGTTATTGTAGCCGTGTGGTCGTGATGAATGAATCTGATTTTTTTTGTATTCAATGGGATTTGGTCAAGTGCAACTCTATGTATGTAATTATAATTATATAAACCAATGTATTATAAGACGCTGTTTGACTGAGCCTCAAATATTTCTCTAGAAATAAAGTTTGTGCTGTACATTCATTGTGAATAAATCTGTGCTGTACTGACAGATGCGTAGTACACTTTACAAGTACATAATTATATTAAATCTTTATGAAGTCATGATGCGATTGGAAAGTAATGAGTGTTGTGTTACTGTCGTTTATTCTGAAATCAATAAGACTAAAGCTGAGCGTAGACTACTCTGTAAGCTATCTAATTAAAAAACTTCAAAAGGACTGTAAACTTACAAGTTTCTAGTTGCACATCATGTAATGTATTATGTTTAAGATTGTAAATAAAGATTTCAACAATTTTAAGACTTTTACTAGCTTTCATGCATTCTATACTTGTGTTGCTTGCTACAAATGAAATAGGTTACTCCCAGCCCAAACGTGTGCTATTTCAGTTTAGATAAGGTCAATTGCAATTATTGGATCCCCTCTGACACTGCTGGATAGGTAATTCTCAAGAAGTGTCAAACGAATTTTCTGTTCTTATCCTCCTGCCGCCTAGCGTCAAATTTTGATCATTTTAATATTTGTCGTTTTGTCGTTAACGTAAGGGTTAGTTCACACCTCGACGAGACGCGACGCGGCGCTGCACGACGATGCATGTGGTTTCGCGCTGCGCAGCGCGGCACCGCGCGGCGCAGCTCGACCTGAATTCTCACAGTGAAATGTGAACCCTATCGCGTAGCGAATAAAGTATATTTTGAGTTGGCAGCGCTACGTGCCCAGCACCGCTCCCGCACACCGCGCGGGTGGCGGCGTAGCGCTGCACCGCGCTACGCCTCGACACGTAGCGCGGTGCCGCGCTGCGCAGCGCGAAACCACATGCATCGCCATGCAGCGCCGCGTCGCGTCTCGTTGCGGTGTGAACTGACCCTTAAGCGGGCCGCACACCAGCGCTACATGCTACACGCATCGAACATTTACGTCGCCACAATGTGTGACACAAAAAACAAACAGGTTCGATCTTGAATTATTGTAGCGCGGATGACGTCTCGCCACAAAGTGTGTCCGCTACAAATGTGTCCTCGGTGTGTGTGCTCACGTAGGAATGTTATGGGGGCGTTAAATGTGTCGCATTTAAAATGTGACGCTACAGTTGTGGAGAGACAATTGTATCGCTGGTGTGCGGCCCGCTTTAGGGGACAAAATGTGCCGCGACACGTCACAGGACATGTCGAGCGATGTAGCGCGACGGCGCCGGACATCGCGCGACTTATATCCGCGTATATACACGTATCATGTCGAGCGAAGTCCGGCGACGTCGCGCTGCATCGCTCGACATGTCGCGGCACATTTGTCCCATAATGTATCCATGGTGTCGCACTGTTATTTTGATTTCACCCTTTTATATGTATGCCAGGAAGCTATGTATATATTGTAGGTATATTATTGTGGCAATTCAAAGGCCGTGAACGTCCTATTCGCCTAGAATTGCCCTAGCTGATCTTGTTTAGATGGCAAATTCACCTTGAAACGTTTTCGCGCGTTTTCAAGACTTGAATGACAAAATCCACAAGCATCACGCGAATTTGAAATAACGCAAAAAGTGCATTTCGCGCTCTTCGAACTTGATAAACGAAAACATTTTTATACGGATTTGCGTCATGTTGCATGATGCGTTCCTTGTAGTCCATACGCACCGAGGCGAATAGTGAAGGTCTTAAAAGGGCAAGTCAATGAAATAAAATAAATATTTGCATATCAAAATTATATATTTCTTAACAGGTCATCGAAGAAGGGAATTAACAAATATTGCTTAAAACTAAATCTAGCACAAACTAAAGTCAATTATAAAATCACAGTAAAATGTTATTAATAACCATTAATACAATATATTAATTAATCAATTAAAGAGCGGCAAGTAAGGATGATCTAATAGAAAATTAGACAAATAATACCATAAGTTTTTTGATAGGTAACGTTTTTGTTATGTTTTCCTTCTAACTACAGTCTGTAAAATTAGGTTACATCAATCTGGGATCCTAGTGAAGACATAAAAAGTGTTAAATCTGCTGAAGCTGATATCGATATATCTAATTCCCATTTGGGTAAAGTAATGGTTGTTTGTTTATTTCAGAGATAAATTATTTTCACTCGGACCCCAGAATTTGACTGCTAATGCTCCAAACACACTGACTGCGAAAGCGGGGCGACGCGGCGCGGTGGCGTGACGGTATCGATTGTAATATTCGAAATATAAGGAAGCCAAGCACAAGTGACCAAGCACCGGTCGGGAAAAAAGGGTTTCCGCCGCGCCACCCCTCTTCCGTCGTCAGTACATTTGGAGCCTTAGATCAATAATGGTCCAATATGAATTTGGTGTTAGAAGATTTGATGACTTCAGCATTCGTTAAATGTATGTTAAATAAGTCTGTAAAAAAAGTGAAATGTGAATTAGTTACGGTTGTTATTCCAGAAATAATAAGTTGAGAATTTGTAGCGACTGTTACATCAAGTTTCAATTTCATGAGATTATATTTAGTCGAGTTGAAAATCATACACACTAACTCGTATTTTATCAATTTAAACACACAAGCCTCAATAACTATCTTTTTATAGATAAACATAGTTAAGTACAATAAACAGAAATATTTAGGCCATAAAAAATAAGACTTGAAAAAACGAGCAAAATTTAAAAACAATATTGCCTCTAAAACTAATATAAATCGGACCTGATTTATTTTTAAAAGTTCGACACACTAACAAGGCCTAATTAATAGCAAAAAAATAAATAAAAAAACTTGGAATTCAAATTTAAATCTACCAGCACTACGTACAATACTGAAAAGTACCGTAAAATTTCGTTTCACTTATAATAAATACAAAAATAAGCTATTCATATGCCTATTCGGATACGATTCATTATCTACTTAGCAGTAAGTACTTAATGGTGGTATTATTCGAATCTCACTTGTCTGGTGAACATTTCCGCGCAGAGCGCCGCCGCGCACTTGTCGTCGGTGTCGGAGCCGGCGCTGCCGCTGTCGGAGTCCGAGTCGAACTCGGACGTCAGCGGCGGCGACTGCCGGCTGCCCGACATCCGCTTCAGCCCCACCTCCGTCGTCAGAATCTCCTTGATAACGTCGTCCGGGGTGAGCGCTTGCATCTGCATCCGAATCTGGTCTTCCTCTTTGCGATTTTTCTCGCGCAACTGTCGCGCCCTCTTCCTGATGTCGGCGAGGAAGCCCGTCGTCGCCTCCACGCTGTCCTGAGATACGTCGTGCTGCAGATCGGGCTGCGTCAGATCGGTCGTCGAGCCCTTCGTGTCCGATACGGTGTCCAGCGATTCCACGGACGCGCCGATGCTCTTAAAAGCGGCCATGCCCTCGACCGCGACTACTTCGTACCCGCCGTCCTCGTGTTTAGTCCTGAGCATGACGCCGTTGGGGGTCGTCCCGAGGAGCGCCGGCTCGGTCAGTTTGAGCGTGAACACCTCCGGCAAGTAGGATTCCGAGGCGGAGGACGCGAGCGAGTGCGTGTCGCAGGTGCACGGCGGAGCCTTGTAGGCCTCGTCGTTGATGTGAACGATGGTGACTAGGTCCTCGCCCACGGCGTAGAGGAAGGGGTTGACGTATTCGAACTCGGTGACGGCGGAGCTCCACTTGGGGTCGTCGCTGCGGGTGCGTTTGCCGTGCTCGTCGACGAAGACGCCGCACTCGGCGTAGCAGAGGAGGATCTCGAGGGGGTCGGGGCGGACGAGGAGGATGGCTTTGGGGGGGGATTTTTTCTTGGCGGCGGCTGCGACGGTGGTATCGTCGGCGGCGAATGTTTCGAGGGCGCCGGAGGGGAGGGCGACGCGGAGGGGGCGGTCGCCGGCCACGTAGAGAGCGGTGCTGGTCAGTAGGAGGGAAGCGGGCGCGCGGTCCAGCGTGAGCGCGCGCGCCACGCGGTACTCGGCGCCCGCGGCCAGCCGCAGCAGCGCCACGCGCCGCCCGCACGCCACCGCGCACGTGCCTTCGTCGTCGCCCACCATCGCCTGGCGGTGACAATTAAATATTGTGTATGAGAAGTCTGGAAAACATTCATAGCCTGACTGGAAAAAAACATTGATGTGAAAGCAGTACTCCTCTATTGTAATATTCTTTAAGTTCATTTTACCGGCCACTTCAATAAAAGTGTCGGTGATGTTGTATGACAGTTAAAATAGTCAATCTTACAGTATTTTTCTCCCGACAATTCTACGATAATGTTAAATATTTTCCTTTTACGGCAGTGGATATTTTAACACAAAAATAAAACAAGAAGTATTTTTTTTTTTCAAGATCACGCGTATACTTGACGACAATAGACAACGACATTTGAATGCAGTATTCTGCAATATGGCGAGGTTTTTTTAGTTTGGTCTGACTAACACCTTAATATGACATAACGAAAAAGAGCGGTGTCGTGTTATTTATACCCGGAGGAGATGCGGCGTAGCGGCATCGGTGAGCGTGACCGGCGTGACGGCGAACACGGGGCGTAAGGCGGGAGCACGGCGAGCGGCCGACGTTAGGGCTGTGACGGGTCCGTGCCACAGCGCGCCGGCGGCCGCCAGCAGCGCGCGGGGCCCGGCCGCCGCTGCTGCCGCTATGCGAGATGCCGCTGCCGCTGGCTCTAGGCGCAACGGACCGCGGAGCGATTGCAGCCCGTCGGAACATCCTGCCGTAACAAATAAAACGGTAATTTCTTTGTTTTCAGTGCGAATTTACGATAAAAGCATAGCGAATGGTTTTATAGGTTAACCTATGATTTTTTGGTTATTTTTCCCGTAGGTTTACAATTAAACAGTAAATAAAAATAGAAACTTTCTTATTTCTCTCGTAGATGTGATAAAAGGCGACTAAACCTAATGTTAAGTTAAGTTACACTATCTACGATTAGTAACTTCGTTATGAAGGACTTCATTCGCGTGTAACGTTTCATGCGCTGTCAACATCTTCAGAGAACACAAAATTAATGTTTGACCCATTTTATAAAAAGTAATACATTCGATGCTGATTTATTTTGTGGGTAGTGTGTATAGCAGACATATACGACACCTACCGATGACCACAGAGTTGTCCCCAAGGTATAGCGCGGTGGCGGGGATAGTGGGCACTCTGCGGAGCGCTCGCGGCGCGTAGCCCGAGACTGAGCGGGTGAGAGGCGAGAGGCGCGCGAGCCACGCGGCGCGGGACGCCATGTCGCTGCATACCGCTGCTGCCTCGCGCCCGAGGGGGCAGGATTCAATGGTGATCTGGGAGGAGAGAGTGGTTTAAAGTTAAAGCATTTTACTATTCAGGTCATTTCGCAGCAATCTTACGTAAAAAAACACGTTCAGCGACACAGGCGTGTTCGGTGTTCTTCTTTTCGGCGATTGAGAGTCCGCTCCTAGTTTTCGATCTACATATCCGGTTCAGAGTTGTCAGAGATGGAAGTGATTTTATAAAAAGTTGTACTAGTTCTTTTCTTCTCTCTTTGTAATTTTTTTACTCAAAATTAGGAGCGCAATTGATGTCGTTGGTTAAAAAAAAACCATTTTGGGAACCATTTTTTTTTTCAAAACGAAACGAGAAGAAATGTGCAACTTTTTGTAAAATGGTGAAGTTGCGAAGCAGGCGTGTTGGAAGACTGCCGCAGCGAGTACCGACGGCAGCAGCCGCCGCCCACTACACACAGCAGCAGCAGTACTGACGGCGAAGGCGCGGCTGGCCTCGTTGTGCGGCAGGCCGGGCGCGGCGGGCGCGGCCAGGCGCGCGCGCAGCAGCCGCCGCCCACTACACACAGCAGCAGCAGTACTGACGGCGAAGGCGCGGCTGGCCTCGTTGTGCG
>BHDV01031653.1:49229-112175 GCA_005406045.1 Adoxophyes honmai | reverse complement strand
TTTTTTGGCGAAAAAAATTGCCATGCTTGACAATGACCCACATAAGACGTCTTTATTTTTCACACAAATCAATTTGCTATTGTCATGATCTCATGATGTTCTTCCTGTTAAATTGGTCAAAGTTTTCCAAGTATTAACTGTCTCGATCGGTTTCGTCTCTGAGTGAGAGTGATTTTGAGATGGACCGTGATTTCGAAGAAGTGGTAAAATATAACACAGTTTTAACTATTTTTTTCTTCCAGTTTAAATATAATTTCTAAAATTGATAATATTAATATTGTTACAGTTGACGAAGCAAGAGGCGGCAACGCTCCGAGTCTCTTGAGTGAGAGTGATTTTGAGATGGACCGTGATCTCGAAGAAGTGGTAAAATTTAACATAATTTCAACCATTTTTTCTTCCAGTTTAAATATTATTTCTAAAATTGATAATATTAATATTGTTACAGTTGACGAAGCAAGGGGCGGCAATGCTGTGAGTCTCTGAGTGAGAGTGATTTTGAGATGGACCGTGATCTCGAAGAAGTGGTAAAATTTAACATAATTTCAACCATTTTTTCTCCCAGTTTAAATGTAATTTCTAAAATTGATAATATTAATATTGTTACAGTTGACGAAGCAAGAGGCGGCTACGCTCTGAGTCTCTGAGTGAGAGTGATTTTGAGATGGACCGTGATCTCGAAGAAGTGGTAAAATTTAACATAATTTCAACCATTTTTTCTTCGAGTTTAAAAATGATTTCTAAAATTGATACAAATATTAATATTGTTACAGTTGACGAAGCAAGCAGCGGCAACGCTGCAAGCAAAGGTGATAGAGGGAGGTACGGGATATACGCGACGTGATCTTTAGTATAGGTATGATGAGCATTCGTAAAAAAATACCTAAAAGAAACAAATTATTCTCGATAACACTGGAACATATTTTTATAATGGTTTCATTACAGATGCTGACGAAGAAACTGTACACACATTACGTGTGCAGAGAGAGCTCTTCAACCAACTAAAGGCGATACTGTCCATGGAAGCCCTGGCAGCCTCTCTGCAAGAGCCCGTCGACGTGGAACATCTGAGGCTGACTGAATTTTATGTTAGTAATAATAACTTTGTCTGTCAAGTAGATCTAGCCGAATAGCCATTTGTAGATTTTCGTGGTAATATTGCTAACTCGTTATTTTTGGTTCAACAGAATTCAGTGGTCTTGCGGCGCGATTGGTTGGACTATTTCTATAAAATTCAGACTATGTTTCTGTAAGTGCAAAAAATTACGCTCAGTTAGATATTACTTTATGTTTCTTCATTTGCGTCACTAACCTGATCTATTCTTTATTTCTAGAACTTGAAATCTTCAATGGACGAAGATTCTGACGACGAAGAAGTTGAAGACGAAACAAAATCTGACGAGGGCTTTGTTGCAAGTATGTCGATGGAAATTTATTCAGCAGTCGATTTTGACCGCGAGGACGAGGCAGTTGCGCGGGCACTGGAATATGAGGAATCCTGGAATTCGTATAAAAAATATACGGATTCCGAAAGCGAAGACGAAGATCGGTTCAAGTAACCTGCGACATGGAATGAATATGTTTCTGGCTACTGCCTACGTCCGAAAAGCCTTTTTCCTTTCCTTTTCAGGACTACAAAAAAGTCCTTCTAAGGACTATCCATGATTCTGTTTCGAACATGGCGTTAATCAAGTTAAATTTTTAAGCTGTAAAAACAAGATACAGCCCATGATAATTATTTGCAAAGATGTATGGGAAGAAAAAAATTAATTAATAGATAATAGGGGTACAAATTGCAGTTATATGAAAAACACACAGTTATTACGGTTTTCAGTGCTGAAAGTAGGCAATACTACCGAGTATTAGCTTAATTATAAACTTTAGAAAAAATATAAGCAATGAAGCACCTATACTTAAAAAGTTTAATATGCAAAAAGAACCACGGGCAAGGTGTGTTCATAAACAAAACCAGTACTAAATCCTCATTGTAAATCTTGCTTCTGGTTATAAGTATTTCAAAGAAGGTAAGCTACTCATAAATCCGGAATCATAAAAATAAATACATTCTTCTATGAACAAAACAAACGACCATCTAGAAATTAATAACACTTTAAGCATTATTCTTAAAACCGTTATCTTTATGGACCACACAAAGTTTTCGTAAAAATGTCTGCATTTCTAGTCGGCGCTTTTTTATACCCGTAAGTGTAAACGTACTTGCCATTCCGAGGGCTTATCTTTATGCTAAAACTACCGCGTGTTGGACACTATTCAATTCTCTCTGGACACTTTGTTTTGGTGTAGCCGGTTTGAGGTCTTATTGATCTTCGGCTATTTTAGATTTTAGAGCCTGTATCCAGTGGTACCTTAGGGCAGAAGCAACTTGTTGAGTTTTTGGAATTATACCCAGTTTTTAATTGATTTTTTCTCTTATGCATATCATTTGCTGCTTGTGATTTTAGCAGTACTATTACGAATGTATAAAATTTTAATAACTAAAATGAATCATATTTGATTCAAAGTAACGTTGTCGTTTTCTTTACGTAGACACAATATGTAATTATTTTGAAACGTAGGTACAGCTAAATATGGTAACTTATAAAAAAACATGGAATGAATATTTCACACAACTACCAAGATAATTAAATCGGATTAGATTACCAATGTTATAATTTAATTTCTCCGCTTTTGTGTGTAATTTTGTTGATTGGTTCATAAATATATTATATTTATAGTAGTCGCTACGGGATACAGTAGGCCGGCTATTAAGGAAATTGATTAAAATAGTACACCGAATAACACCCTTCAATACAGAGAATGTCGTAAAACGACGACTAGTCCCAAAACGAACATGCCATGTTAGAGATAGATGTTGACATGATTGAATAAACTAAAAATGGATCTATAACCAAATACAAATTAAAGAAAATAAAGGACTGTACGCAAGTCAGGCTAAGGCAAGATAGACCTCGCATTGGTTTGAGGTAAAAATACTGTATGTTTATTTTCAAGACTATAAGATAACAATTGAAGTATCAGAACTAATATAGTATAGACTAGATCGTCAACCTCATATTCTGGAAATGATCTCATTTTCGTAAAATACTATGTTTTAACGATACCACGAAAGGTCTAGCTTCAGAGATTTCAGATAGCGGTAATCGTACCGCCCCC
Source organism: Adoxophyes honmai (assembly GCA_005406045.1). Taxonomy (NCBI): domain Eukaryota; kingdom Metazoa; phylum Arthropoda; class Insecta; order Lepidoptera; family Tortricidae; genus Adoxophyes; species Adoxophyes honmai. The sequence goes on along the minus strand of BHDV01031653.1, from coordinate 109,001 downwards.
AAAGTTTCCGCTCCATCCCACAGGCAGCAGGTAGGTACTCCGCTACCTGCGCCTGCGGTGGGGTAGGGATAAGTGGAGTGGGGTTGGTCACGGGGTAGGTTGCTGACAGGACGAGCACCCATCATTCTGGCAGAACCTTGGTCCTGTTAACTTGTTTCGAAGTTTTCTAAGTTTTATTTTAACAATGTCTTCATCAGTTTCGTATGTAATTGAGAGCGATTTTGAGATGGACGTTGGTGACAAGGAAAAAGTAAAATTGATTGCTAATTGAACTATATTTTTCTAGTTTATAATGCAAAGTGCTAATATTGATATTGATATTGTTATTGTTACAGTTGGCGAAGGAACGGGTGGCTACGCTGCAGAAACGTGTGATTCAACGTCAAGTGCGTGAAATCTGTGACACGATCAAAAATATTGGTATGTGCGTTTGCTAAAAGTTATCAATAATTAGCATACGTATTACCGCTGTTTGTTATTTATACTTTATTGATGGTGTCTTTACAGGTCGTGGCGAGACCGTCCGTGGCCGTCAAGAGACGTTCCTTACGAAAAGAGTGCAGAAGGTGCTCTTTAGGCAACTGTTAGGGATGCTGTCCACGGGCGCCCTGGCAGGCCCTCTGCGTGAACCTGTCGCCAGGGAACATCGGAGGTTGACGGAATTTCATGTGAGTATACAAAGTAATCAAGGACTTATAACTAAAACTATATCTGTATAGAAATATCACTTAGTAGCCATTTAGCGAATTTCTTGTAATTTAACATTGCTGACTGTTTCTACTTTCTTTCACCAGAATTCGGTGGTCCTGCGCAGAGACTGGCTGCGATTCCTCAAAAGGGTCAAAAGCAACAGGCGTACTGTATATCGGTAGGTTATTTGATTCTGTCAGATATTACTTCAACTTTCGGTATTACATACATACATACATACATATATACATATTCTCACGCCTGTATTCCCAAGAGGGGTAGGCAGAGCACATGAATTCAAAAATCCAGTGCCACGTTTAGCAATTTCGGTATTATACCATTAATTAAATGTAATTTGCTTTCTAGGACTGCTGGATGATGAAGATGAAGTTTTAGAGGACGGAGAAGAGGACAGCCGAATAGGATCTGAAGACGAGGGCTTACAAGAAACCTGATTCTGGTCCTTTCCAGAAGAATCAAAAAGTCCTTTTCAGGACTACTAAAAAGTCCTTCTCAGGACTATCCATGATTCTGTTTCGAACAAGGCGTCAATCAATTTAATGCTAAAAGAAAAAGAGTATTAATGGTGCGGTGTCGTATCTTGAATAACACCTTACCAATTCTTCTCTCGTAAAAAGCGACTAAGAAAATGAGGTTAAGTAGATATATGTTTTAGGCGACAGGCTAGCAACCTGCTTAACGTGCCTACAAAATGCAAAATCGTCGTAGTTTCTATTATTATAACGTTTTTTCTGTTTTGCTAACCTCATTAGGGATTGCAGACATGATTTACCTATGTTTGAGTGTGTGAGTATAAACAAGGTACCAACAGCTCGTAAAATCTCTATGCAAAATAAGCGCAGTAGCATAAGGACACAAAAATTGGTTAAGATCAGATAAGGTCTACCGTGTCAGGAAGTATGTTTTAGATAAAATATTGAAATTAGACAAAACTTATCTTTGAATTTGAAACCTTGGAAAAAATAGGAAAAGTCTATCACAAATGAAACAAATTACAGTTTTTAAAGTTGGCAAATAATTAATAAATTTAGGCGTTACTTTGTGGAGATTCATGATAAAATAATATTAATATTAACGCATCGCAAAAAAAAAATTCATTACAAACTTATTTTGTAGTTGGTTTCATACGCAATGAACGGGGACAACGGTTAAGTTGAGTTAGCCTCTCAATCCACTAACTTTTATATGTAGTATGGTTTTCTTAACGCATGAGTCCGACTCGCACTTGGCTACTTTTTAAACTAGCTGCAGCAAAATATCTTTAAAGTAAAGCCACGATAATAAAAATATGTGAATTGTTCGTTCAAAAGTAACAATACTTAATGAGAACCCAGAAAACAAACTTGTACATTCCTATTATTATCATAAGTCATCAAAAACTAATATTTTATGAGACAATGAGATAAAATTACCTGTTCCTCGTTTAAGACTTCTTTGAAGTTCTTTGTTTTTTGTATTGTTTTACCTTTTATCCTTTTAAGCTAAAACTACCACGTTTTGGTGAGTAATTATGCTTACAAAAAACATTTGAGGCGTGTTTCATAAAAATGCTAATCCTATTCAACAAAGCTTTCCCACAATGACCTAATCCTGTAGTCGCCGCTTAAAGACCATTACCGGGCACACTTTTGCTATTAATATTGGTACTTAATCCTCTCTAAACACATCATTGTTCTTCTGTGTTCTGCTTAAGGTGTTTTATTAGTTTTTGAGTATTTCAGGTTTTACTACCTGTCTTGCGGGTGATCAAAATACCCAGTTTGAGGGTGATTCCTGGAGGGCCTAATTTTCTATGTCCGGGGGCTTAAATCAAGTAATTAGTTAGTTTAAAGGGTTGTTTTTTTGATAGGTAGTTTATATCTGTAGTCAACTGGGCCAACCGCTGATTTTTGTGTAATTGATTTATATTATTCGTAAAAAATAAAAATGTTTTACAATTCTTATTCCTCTGACGTGTCTGTTCTACATTTTTGGTACAACATTTGTCAATTAAAAAAAATCGGTCAACTTTACGAATATTTTAAGGTATGTAGTTCATTTCATACATCAACCATTAGTTATTTTATCACTAGAATTGAGCAAGTATTTTTTACCTGTTATATTTTAACTGTACCTGAGGGTTTAGGTTATATGTGTCCACCAGAAAATTCTTATTCCTCTGGATCAGATTTTACGAGACAGTACGTTTTTATTACTTAAATATGAAATTTAAAAAAATACAGAGGAATAAGACAGACATAATAATGCTTGAATAATATAATTTACGAAAACTGACATACAATACAATGATTGATGATTTACTAAATTAGGTGGTTATAGTTATGTACAAATTTAAGTTATTCCTAATTGGACTATTTTATTAATTTATTGATGCATGATTACGATTACCAATTATCAATTATGTAATTGTATAATGTAGATAAGTAGAGTGTATAAAAAATATCAGAAAAACATTTGTACGCCTAAACGGCAAAACATAGAGTTGTTTTTGTATTTGTAAGATCTTTTGTTATAACTATGTTTGACAAATAAATTTATTATTTATCATTTAAGACAAAAATAGCTTCCTCCAAGAATCACCCTTGACCATTCTTCACTGAACGTTCGTTCTGTGTAGATAAAGTAGTGCTAGTGAGTTTTGATATATTTCAAGTTTAAATTTATTTTTGTTTTTCCATAAATACTTACAATGTCAGGACTTTGTTCATTTATTAGGTACAATTATTTGCAAGAAATTCAGATTGCTTAGATTTTTGTTTTCAAGTTTTTTTTTTCATAAATATACCTTAATTCCTAATTGTAACAGCCACTATTGGAGGGGTTACATACAATGGAATAACATAGGTAATCAAAAATATTTATCCTTTGTTATTAGGAGGAAGATAAAAAAGGCGAAATTTTTGAAGCCGACAACGCAGTCGACAATGAATTAACTTCTACTTCCAATGACGCCGGTGGTAAGCATGACACCGAAAAAAAAAACACAAAGTCACACGAAAAAATAACGAAGGCGAAAATGATTTTGTAACTGTGAATAGGTAATAAAATTTTATAATTTTCGAAAAGACTGAAGAATCTAAACAAGAAAACGTAAAAACAAGAAAAAATTGCAAATTTCTTACTATTTAATACTAGTAATAAATTTTCAATTCAACTGTCAACAAAAACGACCATGTGGCGTATAGTCCATAGGTAAGACATGACGCTGCCTGTAATGGCGTTTAAGTAACTAGAGATAGAAAGAAGCGGATAGTATTGGACCTCCTGGTGTGAATGGAAACGGAAAAAAACCTACTCGCGGCACGGTTTAGATAAAATTGAAGAAGAAAAAGAGATAGATAGTGACGAAACGTTAACACGAACTCGTGTTATATGCTCAAATAGAAAGCAAAAGTTTAAAAAATAATATTTCATACAACTACTTAAGTATCTACATAATAAAATCAGATTAGATTACCAATGTCACAATTTGATTTCTCTGCTTTTGTGTGTAATAATAATTGATTAGTTCCTATAAATTATGTAGTAGACGCTACGGAATATAATGTATAAAAAAGTCATCAAAAGGTTCTCGCCCAAAGGCCACAAAATTGATAAAAATAGTAATTCGAATTCCCTCTTAAATTTTTACAGTGAAAGTCGTAAAATGAAGACTAAAACTAAAAGTCCCAAAACGAATATGGTTTGTTAGAGATAGATAGATATTGAGATGATTGAAGAAACTTAATATGAATTTTTACACCAAGTACTAACAAAAAAAATAAAGGACGGTACGCAGGTCAGGCTATGGTAATTATTTTAAGATTATAAAATAACAATTAAAACATCAGAACTAACATGGACCAGATTGTCAACTTTAGATTCTGGATTATTATCTCATTTAACTGAAGACTACATATCAACAATATTTTGATCTAGAAAGGTCTGTTTTGAAAGATTTCAGATAGCGGTATTATGGACCCGCCCCCAAAGTTCTCGCTTCATCCCACAGGTAGCAGGTACTCCGCTACCTGCGCCTGCGGTAGGGTAGGGGTGAGTGGAGTGGGGTTGGTCACGGGGTAGCTTGCTGACAGGATGAGCACCCGTCATTCTGGCAGAACCTTGGTCCTGTTAACTTGTTCCGAAGTTTACGAAGTTTCATTTTAACAATGTCATCATCAGTTTCGTTTGTAATTGAGAGCGATTTTGAGATGGACGTTGGTGACAAGGAAAAAGTAAAATTGATTGCTATTTGAACTATATTTTTTTGTAATTTATGGTGCAAAGTGCTAATTTTGATATTGTTATTGTTACAGTTGGCAAAGGAACGTGTAGCAACACTGCAAGCACGGGTTATCAAGCGCCAAGTGCGTGAAATTTGTGACACGATCACAAATATTGGTATGTGCGGTTGCTAAAAGTTATCAATAATTAGCATACGTATTACCCTATTACCGCTGTTTGTTATTTATACTTTATTGATGGTGTCTTCACAGGTCGTGGCAATAAGACGTTCCTCACGATAAGAGTGCAGAAGGTGCTCTTTAGGCAACTGGTAGGGATGCTGTCCACGGGCGCCCTGGCAGGCCCTCTGCGCGAACCGGTCGCCAAGGAACATCGGAGGTTGACGGAATTTCATGTAAGTGTACAAAGTAATCAAAGACTTATAACTAAAACTATATCTTAATAGCCATTTAGCGATTTTATTGTATTTTAAGATTGTTGACTGTTTCTCCTTTATTTCACCAGAATTCGGTAGTCCTGCGCAGAGACTGGCTGCGATTCTTGAAAAGGGTCAAAAGCAACAGGCGTACTGTATATCGGTAGGTTATTTGATTATGTCAGATCTGATATTACTTCATCTTTCGGTATTGTACCATTAATTAGATGTAATTTGCTTTCTAGGACTGCTGGATGATGAAGTTGAAGTTTTAGAGGATGGAGAAGATGACAGCTGAATAGGATCTGAAGACGACGGCTTACAAGAAGCCTGATTCTGGTCCTTTCCAGAACAATCAAAAAGTCCTTTTCAGGACTACTAAAAAGTCCTTTTCAGGACTATCCATGATTCTGTTTCGAACATGGCGTCAATCAAATCAAATTTAAAAGTTGTAAAACCAAGCTACAACACATGAAATCCCTTTGCAAAACATGTATTGTGCATGGGTACAAAACACAAGTTAGTAGATGAAAACAGATAAAAATAGATGCAGTTAAATTTACACAATTTTAGCCATCGATTTGACGGTAATTACGATCACATGAGGTCTATTACCTCACTTTAAAGTTGGTTTTCAGTGTTGAAAGTAGGCAATACTTGGTAGTGCTTAACTTTAAACGTTTAAAAAATATATTATGAGCAATGAAATATATACAAAAAATAAATAAAAAGGCAAACAGTTTATGGATAAAGTATTCCCAAACAAAAACGAGGATTGAATCCCCATTGTAAGTCTTGCTTCTGGTTTTTGGTACACTAACAGAGTAGGTACGGTAAATCCAGAATCATAAAATTACATTGTTTTTTTAAACAAAACAAACGACCATTTAGAAAATAATAACATTGTAAGCATTATTTTGAAACATTTATTATCCTAACAGAACACAAAAAGTTCATATTTATAAAAAAAACTGTCGTAAAAAAATCTTAATTTTCTTGTCGGCGTCCTTTTTTATCCGTTATTTTAAACATGCTTGCTAATCCGATGGGCTTATCTTATGCTAAAACAACCACGTGTTGTTCACTCTTCAAGTCTCTCTGAACACATTGTTTTGGTATCTGCGTTCTGTGGTCATATTAATCTTCGGATAGTTTAGATGTTTAGCGCCTTTATCTGGAGTTATCCTAAAATCAACTCCTTAAGTTTATAGAATAGTTCTCAACTGAAATTTTCTCTTTGGCAGGTCGTGTGATGCTTGTTATTTTAGTGAAACTATTACGATTATCGAAATTATGAAAACTTATATAATTATATAGTGCCTGCTATGTTGCTAGAGATTTCAGGATTTAACTAACGTTGTTGATTACTTTAAGTAGGAATATTGAATTGTAATTGTTTTGGTTAGTGCAGCTGAATATGATGATGACCTTATAAAAATGGGATCAAAGGAAAAACTAAGACATCGAGCGTTTCGTACAGGCATACATAGGTACTTATTTAATTTTTAGGACCAATTTGCTCAGCTACTAAAATAATTACAAGATTATTTTACCAATGTTCCAAATTCGTTCTTCCGCTTTTGCATTTAATTTAGTCGAATTGTTTAAACTACTTTATACATATACCTACTATGCAGAAGTCCCTACGGAATACAGAATATCACTTAAGTAAATCTTTGTTGTCATTAATACTCGCCTTTAAGGAAATTGACAAAAATAGCAGTCCGAATACCTATCACCCTTCAAATTTTACAGTGAATATCGTAAAACAACGACTAGTTCCAAAATGAATATGACGTGTCAGAGATAGACATTAAGATTGACGAAACTAAAATTGGATCTTTACATCAAATACTAATAAAACAAAACAAAAGACTGTACGCGGGTCAAGCTATGGCAAGATAGGCTATGCATTAGTTTTAGTAAAATAAATGTGTGTTTTTTTTAGATTGTAAAATAACAATTTAAATTTTTTAACTAATATGGGCCAGATCGTTATCCTTACATTCTGGAATTCTGGATATTATCTTATTTTACTGAAGACTACGCTTCAACAATATTTTGATTAGAAACCAAGAAAGGTCTGCCTTGAAAGACTTCAGATCTGATAGCGGTAGACCTCGCATTAGTTTTCGGAAAATAAAATGTGTGCGTGGTAATTATTTTAAGATTATAAAATAACAATTTAAATATCAGAACTAATATGAACCAGATTGTCAACTTTAGAATCTGGATTATCATCTCATTTAACTGAAGACTACATATCAACAATATTTTGACCTAGAAAGGTCTGTTTTGAAAGACTTCAGATAGCGGTACATGGACCCGCCCCCAAAGTTCCCGGTTCATCCCCCAGGCAGCAGGTACTCCTCTACCTGCGCCTGCGGTGGGGTAGGGATGAGTGGAGTAGGGTTGCTTACGGGGTAGCTTGCTGGCAGGACGAGCACCCATCACATCATTCTGGCAGAACCTTGGTCCTGTTAACTTGTTTCGAAGTTTTCTAAGTTTCATTTCAACAATGTCTTCATTAGTTTCGTTTGTAATTGAGAGCGATTTTGAGATGGACGTTGGTGACAAGGAAAAAGTAAAATTGATTGCTATTTGAACTATTTTTTTTCTAGTTTATAATGCAAAGTGCTAATATTGGTATTGTTATTGTTACAGTTGGCAAAGGAACGGGTAGCTACGCTGCAGGCACGGGTTATCCAGCGCCAAGTGCGTGAAATCTGTGACACGATCACAAATATAGGTATGTGCGTTTGCTTAGTTATCATTATCAATTAGTAACATACGTACATTGATGTAGAAAGGTCCTATCGGCCCTTAACATGATAGCGCACTTGGGAAATGTTCGTTTATTAATATAAACCATATCACAAAGTCATAGAGTCATTTTTCCGTGAAACCCTACATAGAGGCAAGTTGAGGACAGGTGAGCCTGCAACAAGGGAGCAGATTGTCTCGCTCACTCCTCTTGTCATTCTTGCCAGCCTAAAAAAATCTTTACGTAAAAAAAAAAAACATCGCTCAAGAAACTTACGTGAAAAATTCATACAATAATTTTATTTTAACGGTTTTGTGTCAAAGAATTAGAATCGCATTAATTTATTTGATTTTAATATACACTTAATTTAATAGACAACATATTCACTATCAAGTCTACTTTTTTGTAATGGTAACCCCTTAAGTCGCCATAATCCTTACATTGACCATGAATTTTTGCATTATGGGACAGTATTATTCGTAATCTATTACTATTGAAATTAATTACACGTTTACATTCGAGTAATTGTGATTCCTCAGTAATTCATTACCCAGGTTATCAAAATTACTGTAATAGTCTCCTGTGATTACATTTGTAATTCATTTCTTTGGAATCGGTATTATAAACCGCTGCTGTAAGCTTAATTCTTGAGTAATCAAATACTTAAGTAAAACTACTACAGACTAGATTACTTCAATTAAATGCCAAACCTTTTCAATGTGTCAATTTCGTTAACGTCACTAAAATAAAATCGTATATATGATTGAAGTAAATAAGATTTATACGCTTGTAGATGATCAAATTTAACTTTTAAATGTGCATAAAAATACTCTAACCAACCTATCTGGGAATTTAAGCGTGATGTATGTAAGATTACGACATTGAATGTCCCATATTGCAAAAATCTCATTGTCACCCAATTAGAAAGGAACACGCGCATCTCTGCTAATGGTACTGGTCTTGGAACGGCCTTTAGTGGCCAGTACTAAGTCCTTATTTACTTGGTCCAAGCATACGTATTACTGCTGTTGTTATATGAATGTACTTAATTGATTGATAGTGTCTTCACAGGTTGTGGCAAAGAGACGTTCCTCACGTTAAGAGTGCAGAAGGTGCTCTTTAGGCAACTGTTAGGGATGTTGTCCACGGGCGCCCTGGCAGGCCCTCTGCGCGAACCTGTCGCCAAGGAACATCGGAGGTTGACGGAATTTTATGTGAGTATTCGAAGTAATGGACTTATCAAGGACTTATAACTAAGACTTTATGTTATAAAATTCGTTAGTAACCATTAAGCGAATTTCAGGTACCTATTTTAACATTGCTGACTTTTTCTCCTTTATTTCACCAGAATTCGGTGGTCCTGCGCAGAGACTGGCTGCGATTCCTTAAAAAGGTTCAAAGCAACAGGCAACTGTTTTGGTAAGTTTAAAAGTATTCGATTGTGCTAGGTATTACTTCAACTTTCCGTATTGTAATATTATTCAAAATGCAATTTGCTTTCTAGGACTGCTAGACTTCGGCAAATGAAGTTTCAGAGGATGGAGAAGATGAAAGCTGAATAGGAACTGAAGACGAGGGCTTGCAAGAAGCCTGGTTCTGGTCCTTTTCAGAACAATCAAAAAGTCCTTCTCAGGACTACAAAAAAGTCCTTCTCAGGACTATCCATGATTCTGTTTCGAACATGGCGTCAATCAAGTAAAAATTAAAGATATGATTACAAACTACAGCCCATGAAATATCTTTGCAAACGTATATGTGCATGGGTACAAAAAACAAACTAATACTTAGATGGAAATAGGTAGTACTAGATGCAGTTAAATTTAAACAATTTAAATTATCGATTTGACAGTAATAACGATCAATTGAAAGTAGGCAAAACTAGGTAGTGCATAGCAAGCTTTTGTAAAATATGAACAATTAAATATCTGCAAAAAAGAAATTAGCGAAAACAAATTATGGACAAGGTGTATTCACAAACAAAAAGAAGTATTGAATCCCCATTGTAAGTCTTGCTTCTTGTTATTGGTATAACAGCTAGAATACGTTAAATCCAGAATCATAAAAGTACATTGTTTTTTTAAACAAAGCAAACTACCATTAAGAAAATAATAACATTGTAAGCATAATTTTATTTTGAAACAATAATTATCTTAACAGACCACAAAAAGCTCATATTTATTTTAAAAAACTGTCGTAAAGAGACCTTAACTGTCTAGTCGGCGTCCTTTTATATCCGTTATTTGAAACATGCTTGCTAATCCGATGGACTTACTTATCTTTATCCTAAAACAACCACGTGTTGTTCACTCTTCAAGTCTCTCTGAACACATTGTTTTGGTATCTGCGTTCTGTGGTCATATTAATCTTCGGATAGTTTAGATTTTCAGCGCCTTTATCTGGAGTACACCTAGAAGCAACTCCTTGAGTTTTTAGAATACATACCTAGTTCTCGACTGAACATGTCTCTTTGGCAGGTCGTGTGATGCTTGTTATTTTAGTGGAACTATTTCATAATAGTTAAAATTATACTTTCTTCCCGTGGGTGTCGTAAGAGTCGATTATGGGAAAGGGTTAGTATATTGTGGCCGATGGGTTAGCAACCTGTCACCGCGATATCACATTTACCCATCTGGTTACTCTGAATTTGCTCAACGTGGCACTGGATTTTTGAATTCATGTGCTCTGCCTACCCCTCTTGGGAATACAGGCGTGAGAATATGTATGTAAAATTATATAGTTCCTGCTATATTGCTTGATATTTCAGGTTTATCTAACGTTGTTGATTACTTTAAGTAGGAATATTGAATAATTGTAGGTAATTATTTTGGTTAGTGCAGCTGAATAATGATGATGACCTTAGAAAATTGGATCAAAGAAAAAACCAAAACAGCGAGCATTTCGTACGGTCATAGGTACTTATTTAATTTTTAGGACCAATTCGCTCAGCTACTGTACTGAGATAATTACAGGATTATATTACCAATGTTCCAATTTCGTTCTTCCGTTTTTGCATTGAATTTGGTTGATTTGTTTTTAGGTATATATTCCTACAATGCAGAAGTCCCTACGTAATACAGAATATCACTAAAATCTTTGTTGTCATTGGTACTCGCCTATGAGCTATTAAGGAAATTGACAAAAATGGCAGTCCGAATATCACCCTTCAATTTTTACAGTGAATATCGTAAAATAACGACTAGTCCCAAAATGAATATGCCGTATTAGAGATAGACATTGAGATTAACGAAACTAAAAATGGATCTTTATACCAAAAACAAATTAAAGAAATAATTTTTTGTCCTTAATAGGACAGTACGCGGGCACCCTTCAATTTTTACAGTGAATATCGTAAAATAACGACTAGTCCCAAAATGAATATGCCGTACTAGAGATAGACATTGAGATTGACGAAACTAAAAATGGATCTTTATACCAAAAACAAATTAAAGAAAATTAAGGACAGTACGCGGGTCAAGCTATGGAAATATAGACCTCGCATTAGTTTTAGTAAAATGAATGTGTGTAGTAATTTTTTCAAGATTATAAAATACAAATCAAAATACCAAAACTAATACGGACCAGGTCATCAATTTTAGATTCTGGATATCATCTCATTTTACTGAAGACTATGTTTCAACAATATTTTGATTAGATACCAAGAAAGGTCTGTCTTGAAAGACTTCAGATCTGGTAGCGGTACATGGACCCGCCCCCAAAGTTCCTGGTTCATTCCTCAGGTAGCAGGTACTCCGCTACCTGCGCCTGCAGTGGGGAAGGGATGAGTGGAGTGGGGTTGGTCACGGGGTAGGTTGCTGACAGGATGAGCACCCATCATTCTGGCAGAACCTTGGTCCTGTTAACTTGTTTCGAAGTTTTCTTTAATTTCAACAATGTCTTCATTAGTTTCGTTTGTAATTGAGAGCGATTTTGAGATGGACGTTGGTGACAAGGAAAAAGTAAAATTGATTGCTATTTGAACTATATTTTTTTCTTATTTATTATGCAAAGTGCTAATTTTCAAAATTGTTATTGTTACAGTTGGCGAAGGAACGGCTAGCAACGCTGCAAGCACGGGTTATCCAGCGCCAAGTGCGTGAAATTTGTGACACGATCACAAATATTGGTATGTGCGTTTGGTAAAAGTTGACAATAATTAGCAGACGTATTACCGCTGTTTGTTATGTATACTTTATTGATGGTGTCTTCACAGGTCGTGGCAAAGAAACGATGTTAACGTTGAGAGTGCAGAAGTTGCTCTTCAGGCAACTGTGGGGGATGCTGTCCACCGGCGCCCTGGCAGGCCCTCTGCGTGAACCTGTCGCCAAGGAACATCGGAGGTTGACGGAATTTTATGTGAGTATTCGAAGTAATATACTTACCAAGGACTTTTAACTAAGACTTTATATAACAATATCCGTTAGTAACCATTTAGCGAATTTCTTCTATTTTATTTAACATTGCTGACTGTTTCTCCTTTATTTCACCAGAATTCGGTAGTCCTGCGCAGAGACTGGCTGCGTGTTTTTAAAAAGGTCAAAAGCAACAGGCGTACACTGTTTCGGTAAGTTCAAAATTATCTGATTCTATTAGATATTACCTCAACTTTCGGTATTGTACCATTAATCAAATGTATTATGCTTTCTAGGACTACGGGATGAACGGAAGAAGATGTGAGCTGAACGGAATCCGAAAACGGGAGCCTGCGAGAAGCCTTAGTAGTATTATCCCTTTTTGGGATGATCAAAAAGCCCTTTTTGGGCTTCAAAAAAGTCCTTTTCAGGACTACAAAAAAGTCCTTTTCAGGACTATCCATGATTCTGTTTCGAACATGGCGTCAATCAATTTAATGCTAAAAGAAAAAGAGTACGAATGGTGTGGTGTTGTATCTAGAATAAGACCTCACCAATTCTTCTGTGGATGTCGTAAGAAGTGACTAAGAAAAATGGGGTTAAGGTTTGTTTTAGGCGACAGGCTAGCAACTTGCTAAATGGCTACAAAATGTGAATTTGTAGTAGTTTTTTAATATATTTTATTATTATAACATTTCGTGAGTTCTGCTTATCTCATTGGAAGAAGAAGTTACAGCTCGTTAAATCCCAATACAAATTATAAGCGCAGTAGCATAAAAACACAAAGATGGTTAAGATCAGATAGGTCTACCGCGCTAGGAAGTACATTAGGTAATGTTGGAACTAGACAAAACTTGTCAGTTTTGAATTTGAAACCTAGGAAAAAATAGCAAAAATCTAACAATTTTTAAAGTACGCATATAATGAATAAAATGCTTTGCTTTATGGTGGTTCATGATAAAATAATATTAATAAAATGCATCTCCAAAAAATGTGATTACAAACTTATTTTTGCAGTTGGTTTCATTACCAATGTAGGTAAATTTTCACGAGTGAGTCCGACTCGCACTTAGCTGGTTTTTTTAAACTTGCTGCGGTAAAATATCTTAGTTAAAGTAAAACCACGATACTAAAAATATGTGAATTGTTCGTTCAAAAGTAACAACATTAAATGAGCACCCAGAAAAAAAGTCCATTCCTATTATTATCAAAAGTCATCAAAAACGGTAATTTTATTAGACAATGAGATAAAATTACCTGCCCCTCGTTTAAGACTTTTCTTTTGAAGTCCTTTGTTGCTTCTTTTGTTTTACCTTTTATCCTTTTAAGCTGAAACTACCACGTTTTGGTGAGTAATTATGCTTACAAAAGACATTTGGAGGCATTATAAATCTTTATCTTATTCAACAAAGCTTTCGTACAATGACCTTATCCTGTAGCTGCCGTTCAAAGACCATTAACGCATCCGTTTTTGCTATTCATATTGGTTTATCTTAATTCTAAAATTGCCACGTGTTGGGTATTACACTTAATCCTCTCTAAACACATTGTTCTTCTGTGTTTTGCTTAAGGTGTTTTATTACTCCTCGGGTAGTTCGGGTTTTACTACCTGTCTTGGGGGTGCTCAAAACACCCAGTTTGACCATTCTTGACTGAACGTTCGTCCTGTGCAGATAGATAAAGTGGTGCTAGTGAGTTTTGATCTATTTCAAGTTTTAATTGATTTTCGTTTTTTAAATATAATGTCAGGACCAATGTGGATAATTCACGACAGCGAGGTGGCGAATTTCCAGAGGCTAGATGATATAGTAAGTGTTAAATTTTTTGTATGAACTTTAATTTTTACATCCCTTTCAAAACAGCTTAGGACTATCACTACAGAAAAGTCAACTGCTTGAAAATCGAAAAAAAAAAAACTATTTTTGGTAGCATTCAGGCGGAACCTAACTTATTTTTGTGCGAATTTTGACACGTAGTAAAATATTTAATTTTACGTGGTTTTTCAATTAATTTAATTTAATTTTCGTGTCATTTTAATTAAAACGGAACACGTTCTATGAATGAATCTATTTTTTTAAAGGTTGTTGCTTATTTTATTGAAATAGGTATTTACTTGACGATTTCTTTGTTACAGCTGAATTTGGTGATTAAAGAAATGCCAGCACATGCAGAGGAATTGGAGGTAAGTGGGTCTATCTTATTTGTTTAGTTATTTTTATTAAACATTAGTATGTGTATGTAATGTTACATTATTTGAAGTACCAAAAACAAATACGGTGTTTTTTTTCCGTAGGTAGCTACTTCGTTCATTTATTACAATTATTTCCAAAAATTCAGATTGCTTAGATTTTTGTATTTACATTTTTTCCCATAAATATACCTTAATTCCTAATTGTAACTGCCACTATTAGGGGGGTTACATACAATGGAATAACAAAATCAAAAATATTTATCCTTTGTTATTAGGAAGAAGATAAAACAGGCGAAATTGTTGAAGCCGACAACGTAGTCAACAATGAACCAACTCCTACTTCTGATGACGCCGGTGATGAGCGTGACACCGAAAACGAAAACACAAACGCACACAAAAAAAACAACGAAGAGAAAAATGTTTTCGTAAATACGGATATAATTATTGAAAACTCCGAAGACTCTAAACAAGAAAACAGGCGACAAGAACAAATTGCAGATTTCTTATTACTTTTAATAGAATAAACTTGTAGGTAAATGCTTTATAAATGAAAAGATTTTTATTTTAAATCTAGACACTAATTATCAACAGAGGGTGAATAAAATTGTAGAACACAGTTTAGTAACACAACCAGAACAATTGAAAGCTTTTTTTGGTCTATGTCACATCACTCATAAAAACAACGACGTGGCGTAGGTATAGTCCATGTTAACACAATCTTAAGATATGACACTGCCTGTAATGGCGTTTCACGGCTGATCCTTGCATTAGGTATATCTATCTTCGGTTCGGCCCTACTAGAGACAGAAAGATGCGGATAGTACATAAGGGACCTCCCATTGTGGAGGGAAATGGAAGAGACCTATTCGCAGTACGTGGTAGGCAATGTACTCAATGAAAAGTCCATGCATTAACACAACATTAAGCTTGATAGTAAAAATTATTTACACCAATGGATTATCAATTGAAATTGTAAAAAATCTAGGCTTGAATTACGTAAATTCATTTTGTACTGCATAGTTTTTCATTATATTGTCGTGTTTTACTATGGTAGGTATTCTCTATTAATATAGCAATGCCATTATGGGAAGTAAAAGATACCACTTTATGTACAAAAATAAAAACGAAAGAAGAAAACATAGCATCAATGAAACATAAAATGTTACGATACAACTTTTCGGCGAAAGTCAGCCATTACATGGACGGTACGGCCAATTAAAATGTTATATTATTATTATTTGGACAATACAACTTTATCTTTTACACAATCTTTATTTTACGCTTAGATATTTCCATCATCACTGAGTACATTTCTTGAAACCGATATAAATATATCGTATGAAGTACGAAAATGAAATTAAGAGAATAATATCAGAAATAATCAGAATGAAGCGAAACTTCCAACCTAATTTATGGGTTTTATTATATTTAGGTAAATATTTTGTAACAGGGATCGTTACCGGTATTACTAAAAACTTAAATATCTCCTTTAATTTGGAATTTTAGCTTGGTATTCCTAGGTAGTATTTAGGTAAGCCTACAAAAGTACGACATTAAATGAAAAAAATCCAATAACATACAAAAACAACTGAGATACCGAAATTAAATACCGGTATAAATGTATGAAAATAATACCGGTATTCGATCCCTGATTTGTAAACAATATCCTTAATGTCTGCAACCCAAATAATCGTGAAATAGTTGCATAACATTAGGCATAGATAATAGAAAGTGTTGTAATTTGCGAATTTCCTACAGGCTTTCACTGTTTAGAGCACTTACCTTTGGTAAAGCATGATCGCTTTCTATATGTTCAGCAACATCGACTCAATCCGTTCCACTTGTTGCTTCAATACACTAATAATGTCACATAAGTAAATAAGAGTGCTTGAAAGCATAAGTGCACTTGGGAAAGATGCCATTGCCAAATGGCACATGTGTTTTTTAACGTATTCTGTTACGGACTTAAGCTGAATTTTGACTGTGCAACTAAGTACATCTTTTATCACCTGCTTCGACACAATTAATTGGATTATATGTATTAATGTACTTACCTAAAATTGCATTAAAAATACCTTACTTTTACGTCTTAATGTTTAGTCGTTAGTAAAAGTACTTCTTTTAAGTATTAAAAAAACTAGATCATTTTCACTAAAATGCAAATCCATCCATCAAGTTACACAATACTGCCGTAATCTACATAACGTTGGAAGCATTTCGAACTCAATTAATCAAGTTCTTAGAATTTCGACCGGTTCGGAAAATTTATACTTCGGCTTATCAAAAGATGGCGTTCGATCTCGAATTCAATATTCAGAGCGTCTAGTGTATTGAAAACGATGATAGACTCGATAACGATTTCGTTTGCGAGTTATCGCGGAATTGTATGGAGATGATTCGAACGCGGCAATTGTGCAGACGTTCCACTGGCGGCGCTGTCTCAGTTTCCATACAATTTTGCTATAATTCGCAAACGAAATCGTTATCGAGTCCATCATCGTTTTCAATACACTATACGCTCTGGTGTGTTGGTTTCACGCTGTTTTTATGTAACTAGGTTTTGTTCAATTTATTAGCCAAAAAACCGGCTAAATGGTTTTCGGACTTACGCACGAAGGGTTGCGTATCATTTACTATGCATTTGTCGTGATCAAGCCAAAACATAGGACCTACTATCAAGGATAATGAGTTAAACGACAAACTTAACTTTGGCGTTGTCTCTATACATAGACAAGAAACTCAATTGCAAAAATAAGTTTGTAATCACAAAAGTTTTTTTTGCGACGTAAAAATAAAGTTTCTAAACTTTTCTTAATTGTGTTACACGACATTGGTTCAGACCAAATTTCGTCATTTTAGGATCTTAATAGACACACACACAGACGGAAAAGGAAGTGAAGTGATCATAAAAAAGGCTCCTATTTCATTTTAAAGGCACGGAACTCTAAAAATAACTCAAAATATACTGCAACTGAAATTAACAAACAAACTATGCACACATTCAAAAAAAAATCTTATACATATTTTGTTTTTTCCTCGTGACGGCCACGACATTTGCGAGTTGTAGGCTAAACCAATTATGTTGATTGTGACGGTCCTCGATTGGACGGATTTGGTTTTATTTCATAACTGGTTTTAGATTAAAAGCGATCTTCCAAAACGGAATCGAATCAAAATAATTGATCTGTAAATGCTATTACAGGGCATTTCGTTTGAATTTAAATTTGGATTTTACGGTCCGCTGTTGCGTTGGTGTTATGAAGATGAGGACACTTGAGTGAACGTGTTTATTGTAGTATCGCAATTTTTATGCACTACTACTGCTTATACTATTATTATTTTTAGCGAATTAAAATGACGCCTAATCGTCACAATTTCTTTTCGCAAAGCATTTGCATAGCTGTTCAAAGAGGAGCGCTGTCAGCCTTTTGGGCACCATGTCACGAGGACCATTTTTAGATTTATTTTAGTTTAGGATAAATTTTGTCATTTTTAGTCATTTTAATTTTTTCATATCTTGTTCCTTTTAGGTATTTCATATTTAGTGTAAATAACGTGTAATTCGATTTAACGTTGAAAAGTTGATTTGGACATATGATATAATTGTATAGTCTGATGACAGTAAGGAGACAACAGGACCGGTTTGGAAAAGAAAGACAGATGGTTGACTTGGAAAATGTTTGGAGGCGTATGCCCAACGGAGATTAAAAACGTGCAGAAAAAGAAGAAGTGACAAGAAATATTAATGCATTACCGACCTAAATGCGACTTCATCAATCAACTCATTTTATCTAATTTTAATTTGTACCTAATCAGAAGTTTATATCAATAAAAAAGTTTATGAACGAATTAACAAAAGATTGTTTCACCAACATCAATGTCACACGGCTGAATGCCACTGCAATAGAACAATAGTGAAGTAGTTTTTGTTGTCTCTGCTCTGGCCTCTTTCCCATGGATTTGCGATATTTTCACTAACGACATTTCATTGTCGAGCCTTTCACGCTCTATTGGAACTCACGGTATAGACCTAGGTACGAAAAGTGTTTTTCTAACCAATATCTAGTAATAATAGGAGTTGAGAAAAGTAATCTTCAATGTTTCAATGTTTGGAAATAGCTCTTAAGAGCAAACGAAAGTAAACGATCACGACAACGATTGAGATAAAAATCGAGAAGCAGATACAATTCGTAGGCAAATGACAAAAAAGTTTCGGCAGATTAGCTGGGAAAGGTCAAAAGGTGGACACAAATCAAAGTTGAGAGTCTTGCATAAGATTGACTCGCCAGTTAAATACAAATCAGATACTCTGTATGATAAAGTCGTTACGATACGGTTTTAGTTTTCACCCTTTGAAAGGCTACATTGGGAGGCGTCCAACGACTTGGAAGACACTAAGACAATCCTGACACTGCAACACGTATCCTGGCCTGATGTTTGTGCCAGCCCATAATTTACGAAGCTTCTTTTTCTCTTGTGTTGAAGCACTACAGCTGGACTAGGTGAATTGAATCCCGATGTCAATCCCCTTACTTTGCTGATCTCCACAGCGTCTCAGGGAAGTGGGGATACCGGACTGTACATTTGGAAGTTAAGTTTTTCCACAAGTATTAAGACTTCTTGAATCCTGACCCTGACGGTCTTTGGCTGTCATATGGTTTCTTTATTTTCTTTCTTAAAAAGTTTTCTACTCATTTATTTATTTTAATATTCTCTTTGAAAACGGCGTATGTGGTGCTATAGGTATGTACAGATTTTCAGTCTTGTAGCAACAAGTGGTGATGTGCAAAATCTTCTTAATTGTTTATCCTTTGTTTGTGCTTTTTCTCAGTAATAAAACTCGATTGTTGGAAGTCCGCTTAGTGATTGGGTTAAAATAACTCCAATACTCGTTTAGAAATTCGTAAAAGGGAATAAGCTGCCAAGTGTAAATCGGCAGTACATTCCATAAAATTTTTGTATCCGAACAGCAACTGCGTATTATTTTGAATTAACGATTAAATCCGTCTTGAAAGTAAAGTTAGAATATTCACTTTCCACCATTTCTTTATAGCACACTTATTGTTTTTCTTTACTATTACTTCCAGTACAGAAGAAACTTTTTTTGATCTTTATTTCATCAAGATTAACTAGGCTAACCTTGGAGCACGTAATCCTTCTTAGTTAATTTCACTTAATCACATTTTTGTCTTCAAGTTTGCTGCGGGATACAATGTGTAAGTATTTATTGCTTTGATTGTTTTTGTAACGTACGGAGTAGTAATTTTAATGCCATTGTTAGAGAAACTACTATAGTTTTTGACGATGTATTCGTTATGGATCCGTTAGTACTGTTACTTATTACGTGTGGCTGTCTTATGATTACAATTCCACTAGTTTCGGTTTTACATAAATTGTTTCAATGTTATTCCAGCGTATCATTCTATTTTCGGCTATTTAAGGTCGATTCAGAGATTATATTTGTAAACCTGACTTGCCTGTTAACTTGTACATATAACGTCTACCTACAAATATTTTGTTTTTTTTAAAGCGGGTACATTTATAAAATAATCGAATCTCACTATTCATACATAGGTACATACAGACATATATATATATATATATATATATATATATATATAATTAGCATATTTTCCCAAACGGGATAGGCAAAGTACACGAAACGTGACATAGACGAAACTATGATTATGACTATTTCGCGCTTTGCAACCACTTCTAGCATAATCTTAATTTAAGTTAATCTTTGTTAATTTTGCTGGTTAGTCAATAATTTTTAACTTCACTTTTTGGTCTATTTAATTTTATCTACCGTATCGATTTACAAATGATAAATAGCCTGACAGAAACAACGAGAGCATTAGTATGGCAACACCTTGCATTGTCATGCGAACGTATTTTTGCGTACTGCATGCATATTCGCTTATTAACAATCTATGCCATGGAAACAGCGTGAGACGTGTGAAAAATAGATAAAGATACTTTAATACGAATTACCTGCTTATCTACTTGGATTGTTGGTTAGCGAGATACTTGGAGTTCTCATATTACTAGATATTCGTTAGTATCCGCATTGACCTCACAATTGCTAAAGGTCGTCGGACATTCGTATTATCAATGCAGCGTATTAGGAACAAGCTTGTTGTGTTCGTAGTGTACCACTATAAAATACCGAGACAAGATTTTCTGTAGATGATAATAGAGGTAATATTTAACAACGGAACAGTAAAAGTGAAGAACGTATTATGCTTAATGAACGAAACAAGTTATACAAATTACCCACTACGACTGCAAATAGGTTCTGTGGTGGGTCGGGAATCAATTGTATCGATAGCACTTACTCAAGATGGAAATGATGACCCTTGTCACGGATAGTAAGTCTGGTTCAATATTGGTTTCCGTCGGTCGTCCTTCACTTAACCTAATATTGAACGAAAGGATGACAAGAAACGCCATATCTGATAAAGATCAGACGATCAGAGACCCAATATGACGGCCGGATAGCCCAGCAGTTAGAGAACCTGACTGTGAAGCTTAAGGTCCCGGGTTCGATCCCCGGTCGGGGCAGATGTCGGGTCTGATGAATACGAATGTTTTCTCTGGAGTCTTGGATGTTTATCTATAAACATAATATAAGTAAGTTCATCCGTTGTCTAGTACCCATAACTAGACCCCGTTATCTTGTCGCGAAGATTTTGTTTTTCAGTAGAGTATGATTAATTTTTTTATCGACTATTATAAATGTCGATACTGTATGTCAGTGATAATTTTCACGAGGTATCACTGGGAACTATTTATAGAATGAACTTTACTATATATAGAATGTCTGCGGATAAATTCATTATTGGGAATTGTCACCACGTGCACTAGGTAACTGATAGCCATTTAACTCAAACAAATAGCCTACGACTTCGCTTTGGGTTAGTAGTTAGGTAGGTTATAATATTTGAAAATTTCGTAAATCTGACTCATATTTATTAATACGCGGGACTTAATCACGTATGAATATGATTGTTGTCTACTCATGAGCACGGTTGATGTAACGCGACCGAAACGCCGAGGTAATAAAAATCGTATCATAAGGTAATGGATGTGAGTTAAGTAAGTAGTACGATATTTCGATGTCCGATATGCAAATGAGAAGAAGAACATTTTTAGTTCATCATCATCAGCCTATATTCATCCACTGCTGGACATAGGCCTCTCCTATGGCACGCCACTCAGCACGGTCTTGCGTCTTTCTCTTCCAACCGCTCCCAGCCATCGTCGCTCCATCTTGCCCACGGGCGTCCTACACTACGCTTGCCGAGCCGAGGTCTCCACTCCAGAACACGTCTACCCCAACGGTTATCGGTTCTGCGGCATAATATTTTTAGTTAGTACGTACCTATATCTTTAACTATGCCCAGATGCCCACCATTGTGGCATGCCGCCAGCCGGCCTGCCCTGGGGTTCCTTTTGTAGTATCAAATACATACTCCACATTGTAATGATGGCATTGTGTAAGACAAGAGCATGGTTTCAAACAAGTAATCGTAGCACCTGTCACTTACCTACCTAATTACATAGCCATAGCCATAATAAAGCGAGAAATCGGAGTTCACAGGGTAAGTCATGGTTTCCATCGACCCAGCATTTTCCACACTTTCCATAGCGCTTTCGATTCCAACTGAGTCGATTAATTGATAGGTCCATAATCGAGCAAGAAAGTGTGATTCGATTCACTTGATGCAGAATGGTGTTTGTTCAGTGTTTGTAAACTCGCTTTTTAAAAGTAGTAAATGGGTTATAAAGTATTTTTAACGATTGGTTATCCATGGACCTCGGTTTGACTTAACTAAGCCTAGTTACTGAAATATGTAATTTATTTACTTACATCATTGCGTTATGTCGGCTAAATCCATCAAGTCTTTAAAACGAGCATATTCAATTACCTGGAACAAAAAAAACATGTATTAGTTGATGTAGTCATTAATTAAAAAAACCTAGTTAATTAAAACGGAAACAATTCACGCTTAAGCACAATTAGAGGTTACAAAAGATTTTGTAAAACATTTCGACACTAGTCTCGACTTTTTTAGATCGGTAACACTGTCTAGACGATGTCTACACAATCTGTTTCATCTTCAACAGTCAAAGCACCATCCTACAATCACAACGAAGCAGACACTTAAAAATAATCACGGTGATTTGGAGAGCGGACGTCAGTCACATAAAAATCTAATCTTCTTTTGTTTAATTAACAACTAGAACAAACAAGTAATTTACATAACGCTTTACTCAATTCGGAAGTGTTTGTCACAGTCTTGTTTTTCGCGATGCTAACGGAACGGGTTAATTGATTCAAACCTTGCTCGTTGCGTAACATGGTTTCTTTTTGTTTGTTCCGCTCTGTTTCACTTCGTAGGACCGTATCTGTAACACTATCCTGACACAGTATGAATGAAGTTGTTACGGTTATTGACAAATGGTATATCACTGACAATGGCATAAAATCCGACACGGCTCACCGATATATACGTTGAGAGTAATCCATATGAATGGAATGCGAAAAGAAGATAGATGCAACATCCGAAGATATATTGGAAATTATACCTATCACTTAAAACTTAATCCGTCGTTTATCCCGGTCATTATCCAATAAATTTTCATAACTCTGGTAACATGAAGTTTAATTTTAAGGATAATTTTGTAGCTATTAGGGTTTTAATAGATCTTCCATTTTTTTACATTTTCTAGATCAAATAGGTTTATAAGAATTAGGACATAACCAATGTTGTTATTATGGTTAACTTGCGTGTTTGAATGTATTACGCGATACAGATTTACGGCAATCGGAAAGCATGCGTATCGTGATTAATGTGAGCGATGATTTATCTTTACTTCCGATCATTAACAAACCTAATCGATTTAAAGAAGACCAATAGATGTAAGTTACTCACACTTGCTTATGACCAGGTCTAATAGACGTAGATCCGAAAACTGTAAAGTGTAATGGAGACACCTAACACCCGGCAGCGTGGTGTTGTCAAACAGTGGACTTGGTCAGACATTCCATTTTTGAAGATGTTCATTAAGGTTTATTAAGTTATTACTCTTATACCTATGCTTCATCAATGACAGGACCCGATAATGTCCTAGTTTTTGAAAATTCAAAACATCCATTTCACACAGATACTTTTAGAACTAAATTGCCTACAAGAAACCAAATTCCAAACACGTATTTTCGGTGACAGAACATGTTTTATACCTACCTATC
The DNA here is from genome assembly GCA_005406045.1 of Adoxophyes honmai. Taxonomy (NCBI): domain Eukaryota; kingdom Metazoa; phylum Arthropoda; class Insecta; order Lepidoptera; family Tortricidae; genus Adoxophyes; species Adoxophyes honmai. The sequence goes on along the minus strand of BHDV01031653.1, from coordinate 85,091 downwards.
CATCTAATATAGGATGTCACAGTCTGACTACTAAATAAGCAATTGTGTTTATATTAGGTATTCATCATGACCTGAGTTATATTTATAAAATTATATGTATGTAGGTACATACATGGTTATAAGGAACTCTGTTTATTAGGTATTGTCAGTGCGATAAAGATGTTAAAATGCAATAAAATAAAGATTAAGATAAAGTATACCGAAGTTTTTTCATATAAAGGCCAATCTCCAGTCCGAGAAATCGGTTTCCTCTACTTAAGAAAAACTGGTTAGTAAGTAAATTAGGTACATGTGGGTCATTGTCAAGCCTGGCAATTTTTTTCGCTAAAAAATGAAACACGTGATTTATAAAAATCAAAGGTATATTACGACTCTTACTCTAACTTGCAACAGAACTGAGTATCATTCAGAGATCAATTATTCGAAAAAAACGATTTAAAACGAAATAACGATATTTTGGTTCCACCAAAAAGACTAATATGTCCACCAAGTGGACTAATTATGTTAATTAATAATAAATAAACAAATCAAAAACTGTAAACATGTTAAACAAAAATAACGTTCATGATATATTCTCATAATCATGAACAATCAGACACGTAAATACATTCAAAAAGTATATAAAAAATATTTTGTGTCTGTCTACCGAAATGACAATTCTTTTCGGTGGACCAAATATGCCTTCGTCCTCCGAAGACTAGGAAGCCTTCAAGTCTTCAAGAAGTATGTATGAAAGTGGGGGTTTGGTGGCTCTTCCTTGTTTTAACGTTGACGTATCCAAACTTTCAGAATATACGTCCAAAAATTGTATACTTTTATGAACATTTTTTTCAATCAACAAACAGACTGCACTCACTAATTTTTAATGGTTGCTGCATTCTGAAGTCATCAACTTCATTCTAAGTAAGTAAGTTTCTTTGCTTTCAACATTCTTCTGTTTTTCACTGCAATACGTTCACCCATTTCATGGTACTAAAATAACTAGAATCGAAGGCAGTATTTTGCGTGCGATGTACTTTTAAGTTTCTTTTTGTATATTGTTTTTTTTTCTGCATCGTCGTGCATCATTCCATTTTTCCTCCAAAGCTTATTTTGTATGTTTTTGTTAAATCTTCTACAGTTTTTTTTTACCTTTACAGAATTTACATTTAAACATGTATTCAGTCACTAGTCATTTACGGATAAAACAAAAAAGGAATCAGAAGCTAGTTTTTAAAGTTATAATAAAAAATTAAACCAAATTACAAGAAATCAATCAAAATACAATCATTTATCGTTTGGGTTTACAAAAAGTCCACCAAAAAGACGTCCACCGAATGGACTTTCTCCGCAATATCATTCACAACACCAGCCATTTAAAGGATTATTCAAGAGGCAAGGCACATTTACAATGTTTGAATGCTTAACTAATTATTAAAAACGTTTGGTGGATTTATAGCGATGTACTTACAAAATACAGCAGTAACCGGAAAGACAATTCAACATTGACACCACCAAATATTCTTGTTAACACAACAATATCGTCTGCTGCGCACAAGTCACGGCAAAATGGCTGCTAACAGGGATAGTACGATAGTGAATGAGTTAAATTATATGTCCCGGTCTATTCATTTGACTTTTCCCTAATTTTTCTAGAATTTAAAGTAATGTCCACCAAAAAGACAAAAAATGTTGTGACAAGATTCAATGATGCAAAAAATGTGTTTTATTTCCATCTAATTTTTTAAATCCTAATAATGTTAAATGGAAATCATACATTGATTAGGAAAAAATGGCATTTTTGTACAATAATAAAAGAGATGTATTTTTTTAAAGCCACATTCTATTAACAGGTGGAATCCGGACAGTCCACCGAAGTGGACTTTCAGTTACATTTGTGGTGATAAACAAAACAAATAATTACATTTATAGAAAATATGATTAAAAATGTCTTATATAATTACAAATGGACATGTTTTTTTAGGGTTATGACAATGACCCATGTTCTAGATTCTAGACCGTCCTATAGCTTAAGTTGTTTGAAGACACTGCACACTTATTTATATTGTGGACTATTTTGATTCCCACGCTATGCAAAGCATAGGTTGGTAGTTTGGTAACCATTTTGAAGGGGTGGGTGTGTATTTTGACTTTTATTGTACCTAAAACGTCGCTCAATACATTAAACTTTAAGTCCACTTGCTAAAAAGGCATAAGGCAACTCTTCTGTAAGTCTGCAATAACAAATTATTTTCACGTTTTAAACCGTTGATTTTCGACTTACAGAACTCTTCGAGGTTGTGCCTTTATTCACTAGCTGCATAGAAAAATATTTGATGCGTTAATAATACAAAATTAGGTCCTATTTTGGCTTGACAAATCTGTAAGTAATAGCGTGGCTATCTAGTAATAAATCATTCGTTTGGACACGGCGCCCATAGTCCAGTCAGCACGTGCTTAGACTGATGATGTTCAGACAATACCCCTCTTATTAATTATTCAAGAATGTAGACAATACAAAAGGGATGCCCATCAACGTTATTAAATATTCAGATGACAATATCCGCTAAAAAGTTTGCTAATGAGACGGTAAAAAAATTTAAAACACATTTTTTTTTGTACTTTGTAAGTAGGTAGCCAGTGGTCACAGAAGCCGAATTAACTCAAAAACGGAGAAAATAATCTTTCAAATACCTATTTTATTCGTTGTTTACTTACAAATTGTTCGTGATTAATATCTATTCTATTCTATTCTAAGAAAATGTTATTTTACGCAATTTTCGACTTATTCTATCGCGATAAAACTACATTATTAACTGGCATCCATATAAATGTAACCACAACACTTTAAAAACAATATTAAAAATGATGTGTTAAAAAGAACACGGTTCAAAAAATGTTCGAGAAATAATATAATGTGAATATTAAACTGCAGTATGATTATTACCACATAGGTACACAGAGTGTTTTAAAAAAGTGAGCTTATCGGAAATGACGTAGGCTTAACTCTAAATTTACAAATAACTAAACGTTTTCTTGATAATTGATGAGTTGATACCACTATTTTATAATATTTGCTATCCCCGTCTTTGCATCATTTGATTATTTCATTATCCTCATCTTTAATAAGACGTTGTAAGTTGTAAGTTCTAGATGATCGCGATCTTTAGTTAGGCAACTAGTCCACAGGGACCTGCGATTGCATGTTGAAAACCGATCTCGATAAGGAAATTAAACAAGAAACTAGTATTTTAATCTAAGATCAAGTTCAGCGGGTTTTTTTATAATATTATTCAATGTCGGTTGGACACTGAGTCATATACTATTTTAAAAGAAGTTCTCGTTAGGTTATCAATGTGTTGCCTGTTGACATACGTTTTACTTTTGAAATACCGGGCATGTGCCATATTTTTATCAGCAGTGTAATGCAAGTTGATGTAGTAGGTACTGGTAATTAAATTAATGGATGGATCAATGTTAATACAGATTCAACTATTCAAACTGTCTTTAGCTTAGCATATAAAGAGCCATTTTTATAATGCGGCAGGTATAAATAAGAAAAAACTGACTATACGTTGTCGGTTTAGGTAGTTAAATCAATGTAAACAATCTTGACGTGTCTTTTTATTGAAACGTACACTTTATAAATCGAAATCTTTACATTTTACAATTTTGGTATGAAAAAATCATTTACTTTCATGATTGAATTGTATAGTGTAACGATTTTCATTTTTAGACTGTGTATTTCAATAAAAAGACATGTCAAGATTGTTTATATTGTTTTAACTACCTAAACCGACAACGTATAATTAGCTGATTAGAAGACGTTCGGTTTTAGACTAAGTCTAGGCCTAGAAAAAACTTAAATTTTAGTATAAATGTATGATTTCGATTTCAACTGCATGCAGCCACCGCAGACGTCGACAGCACTTCTTGGCGTCATGATGCTGTTATGTGCTCTAACTACAGATACCATGCTCTATGCTTACCAAAAAAAAATTGAAGAGTAAACTTCAGGTATGTATGTATTAAAATTAATAATCATGAAATTTTTAGACATTAAAATTAGACATAGTTGTACATTTTGCATGCCAGCTCCTGGTAAAGTGTGCGACCTTTATTTTATTGAACTTTGTTACCATCTTTTGTACCACATTTTATGCGAAATAAAAGTTTGAGTTTGAGTTTGAGTTTATGAAATTGAAAGTGGACGTGACACTTTTAACATTTACAGTGTTATGTGTTAGTGCTCCGCTGTCAGCGACACTGATCTGCAGTCGACCGATGTGATGTCTGTGTATTGAAAACGATGATGGACTCGATAGCGATTTCGTTTGCGAGTCATCGTAAAATTGTATGGAAACTGAGACAGCGCCGCCAGCGGAACGTTTGCACAACTGCCGCGGTCGACATGTCTCCGTACAAATCATAGCAGTAGCGACGCCGACGACAAGTCTATTCGTTTTATTTACCTATTTATTTTATTTGTTGCTACTGCATGCAGTCCAGATCGGAATCATACCATGACCTTTTTTTTATAGATAAGGAGAAATTTAGTATTACTAAGTACGAGTCAAGAAATAAAAAAGATACAATTAAAAATTTAAGTAACTTGGTTACTGCGGAATAATTTGTTTACCATCCTGATCCAAAATGTTATTAACATCACTAATTACGATAAAATAGAATAATTACCAGCTGGGGTTGTTCATGAAACTTTAACTAAACCAATTACCTACCCTTTAGTTAAACTTTAATGTACTCGCAAAGTACTTAGCCTAATCATTAACAGAAGTTTCGATAGCTAGGGTAGTACCTAGCAATGAAACGCCTTTCAACAGTACGACGTACTTCCCTATACAAATCACGGGGTAGGCAGATCACACGAAACATTTCATAGACATAACCATGGCATTCCGTTCCGTAGCCTCTTTTAGAATAAGTATTTTTTAGGGTTCTTATCCAAAAGGTGGAAACGGGACCCTATTACTGAGACTTCGCTGCCCGTCCGTTAGTTCGTCTGTAGCCAGGCTGTATCTCACGAACTGTGCTAGATAGGCTGTTGAAATTTTCAACATATTAAATATGTATTTCTACTGCCGCAGCAACAAATACTGAAAATTGAATAAAACTATTATTTACGGGGGGCTTACATACAACAATCGTGATTTTTCGATGTTTTTTAATACGCCATAAACCGTAATTTACCTTTCATGTACCTAGTTAATACGCGTCATAGCTTAGCTAGTTCGACTCACACTATGCCCGTTTTTTTATTTGCCGGTTTTATAGAAATGTAATAGTGACAGGTTACTGGCGTGTCATCTAAAATATACTTACATTTTCCTTAGTCACCTCTTCCAGCATCCACGGAAGAAATGGAGTGGTATTTTTTAACCCGACACCACGCGGTATAACGGAAGTTAAAAGTATCTATGTAAAAATAATTTCTAACACTTTTTACGGTCAAACGTTTTGTAGTCGGTCAACGACATTTTATATTGTGAAGATATTGACAAAACATTTCCTGAGTAGGGTTTTTTGTGACTATCGTTTAAAACGTGACTCGCGGTCCTATTGGAGAGGAATTCTTCAAATTTTACTGGGATGGACAAGTAAGATATTGTAAAGAACAAATATTACGTATGTGGAACAAGTTTGGATCCTTTTTAGCTATATATTAGAAAATTTCCAGGAACATTTCTTAAGGTATCATTAAAATGCTCGCACTTAATTGCCGATAAGTGGAAAAACTATTCGTATACGTATATTAAAATAAACTGGTGTGATAGAACTCGAGTTATAGGAGAGAACGAGGCCAATAGCAGAACAGCGTTCTACTTGAATAAAAATCGAGGGGTGCTATGCAACGATCGATATTATACTACGGGCCTACTAAGGGATGTTCTTCCAACCATAAGTTATTTTTGGATTTGAATCGGATTGCCTACAGCCCTACACTAAGATAAGCAACATGGATATTTAGTTGTTTTTTTTTTCTACGACGAGTTAAACATTTATTTTTACTCAATGTTCTCTTAGTTTTGTTACATCGATGACTAGCTAACCCGACGAACTTTGTTCCGTCTTAGAGGTTTCTATCTTTTCATATTATTATCATATCATAATATCACATCCCACGGAAACGGGATAAAAATGAGGTATACTAGCTCTCCTAGTTCTAAGCTACATTCCCACCAATTTTCATCCGATCTCGAATTATAAATAGTGTAACTAGAATGATTTTTTTTTCATACATACTTTATATTTAACGTGGAATTTGGTGGGAATTTGTCTAATACGACGTAGAGCAAATTATCTTGAAGGAATGTTAAATGGTCACACTGCGCAATCTAAGCCGCATTCGACCAAACGAGAATAAAATTTAATATTTGTCATTAAATTACCCGTGATGCTGTGCATTTTTTGCCTAATCAATCGGTTTGGCAAACCAGCGCGGAAATGGAGCCAGCGTCATGGATATTTTACCGCAGGAGGTGAATTGGGGGACATTACAAATAGTAAAGTTACGGTTTGTTCCAGAAAATTGTTTTTTAGCATATTTTCTTTTTATACTTGCATTTAGTTACATAGGAAAATAGGTTGGGAAATGTTTAAGCGACAAGCTGGCAACCTGTCACCATTATAGTTACATCTTTTTACGAACTTAGACCGAAACTGTACATAAAATCATTTACTTACTTCTAGCAAGATTAACTTTAATTCTCTTTTGGTTAAATTGACCCCTACACTCGATAAGACGCTACAGAATTTTTAGTCTGTACGGGAGCTAACCTTGTGTAGTGAACTTTTGAGGCAATTTTGATTTTTGTCGCGAATTTTACTTACGTAACAATGTGTAATCATGGAAAAAGGTTCATGCACTATCGCTTATCACGGTGTAATAGTTACGTTATCAGTTGGTTAAATGAATACCGTAACATGGTGTTGTCATTTTAGAAGATAACCTTTTTTCCATGGGCTTATCTAAAGCTCGGTAAACAAACCAATTGCTACCAGATTCTGGTAACTAGGTCCACGAAGAAATTTTTGTCTATGGGATGGTTTTAACGTGTTTAGATGGCTTAAGAAAAAAAAATGGGCAAATTTGTCAAAAACCTCTCAAGCGTGAACAAACCATCATCTTGTTCTTTTAGTTATTTGTCTTTACGTTAGTGTAATGGAACCTAAAACGCGCCCAAATTGAGTCACATATTTATAATCAAATCTATAACTCACCAATTATTCTTATAATTCGGTTACAGGAAGACGGTCGCTCCATAAATGAAGTCCTAGATTCGGCGTTCGCACGATTAGTGACCCAATAATTCTGGTCACGAATGAGAAAGCGGGCTAAGAACGTCGTGTACTGACCATTCTTTAAAACGAGCTATACTATACCCTAAAACACAGAATCGTGAACTGCACATATTATTTAAGAACCCATCAAACGCATTAGGGGAAACAAATACTTTTGATTGCTTCAGTTACATTATATAATCAAATGCATGCCAAAGTTTTGGTGGTTTTCGAAATATTGATGATGATTCTTTCAAAAAATCTAAGATTCGACAGCACTAAACTTTCAGTTTTAGTGTGACTTTGGTGTACAAATTATTTTAATATGATTATATCTAACAATAAGTACATTCCGATTGCGCGTAAGCGCGTAACATTATCAATGAATCGTAAATAAATTAGACGACATCATAATTTTTTTTTTCGCTGGTTTAAAAATAAAAATGTTAAATTTTGTGAACAGTGTTAGATATAAAATTTTCGTCTACAAAGTCGAATGTAACAAAATTTAAACAAGAATGTCAAATGTGCTAAATATCGTTACGTTACCGTCACCACTATTTAGCGAGTTGGTAAATTTCTCTTGTTTATACAGTCAATATTTTCTCGGCTACTAAAATTGACACTCAAATTTAACATAACTGTTTGCTCTGTACATACCTATTTCAAAAAATGGATGAACGCTAAAAAGCCACCGTAAGTATTTCCACTCTATATTCATATTTAGGTAAGACTGTTCAGCCTTTTCCCCGTGTGGTGCCGGGTTAGAATAGCACCTCCCCCTTTCTTCCCGTGGGTGTCGTAGGAGTCGACTCTGGGAAAGGGTTGGTGTATTGTGGGCGATGGGCTAGCAACCTGTCACTGCGATATAACGTTTAACCATCTGGTTGCCCTGAAGTTGCTAAACGTGGCACTGGATTTTGAATTCATGTGCTCTGCCTACCCCTCTTGGGAATACAGGCGTGAGGGTATGTATGTATGTATGTTCAGCCTTTTCCGAAAATGTTCACGTAAATTCGAGTTTGCAGGTACCTACATTTCAGGTTTTTATCAACTAGATTTACTAGATGTATAAATGGGTATGATGCTATGACTCCGCCGTCTTTCTATCTGTCTGCCTTTGCTCTGTCACTAAAGCGGTATCGCATAAATCGTAATAGGTAGTAAAATTTTCACACATGATGTTTTTCCGTTGCCGCTATAACAACAAATATGTAGGTACCTACTAAAAACAGAATGGCAATTCTTATGTAAGAGGAGTTCCTTAAACATTAAACTACTATGCAACTCACTCATAAGTACATAGTAAAATATAATATTATAAAGAGGAAAACTTTGTTTGTTTGGTTGTAATGAATAGGCTCAGAAACTTCTGGACCGTTTTCAAAAATTCTTGCACCATTCGAAAGATACATTATCCACAAGTAACATAGGCTAAATTTTATTTTGAAAAAAAGAGGATTCCGTAAAATATTTGGGTTTAGATTTCTACATCTACACTAATATTATAAAGAGCAAAACTTTGTTTGTTTGTTATGAATAGGCTCAGAAACCTACGACCCCAAAATCCGAAATTTACGCGAACGAAGTCGCGGGCGGAAAGCTAGTAGTAAAATAAAATGGATACATGCAACATAAGTAATATTTAGGTTAAGGTATATTAGCAACCTGTCACTATTATAACTCTAACTTAAAAGTCTTAAAACCTTAAAGTTGTGCTACAAGTAGCTCTGAAAGTTGAAAGAGTCTATGTAGCAGAGTTTTATGTGCTGTGCCTACCCCAATTCGGAATGCAGGCTTGATGTAATTGTATGTAGGTAAGTATTCTTTTGAAGGTTGTATTGATAATTATGGTAAGTATATTGTTAAATATATGGAATCTATCAAGCACAAGTCTACCTTGACTGATTTTTATTTAGATAGACAATAAACCAAAGACTTAATACGTCACATTACGGTGTACAACTACAGCAAGCGACAATGGGTTACCAAGTAGGTATATAACTCAAAAATGATTCAAAGTTTCATTTCACATTTTCTTTCCATCTCTTACAACTCTGTCATTTAAACATTAAGTGTTACATTTTAAATATAGGGTGTTACCACGCTGACATTGGCCAACGAAGATGAAAGTCTTTCAGAATAGTTAAAGTGCAGAGTAACCACGATTCTAACCGCAAAAGTGCCACATTACTTCACTCCATGTCATCTTTCTAGACGCCCCTGAATTATTGTGTAAGAAATGTCTTGGCATTTATTGACTAGTCTAGTCGACATTTTATCGACTCTATCGGTACGGGAAAACATGTTTGTGCATGAAACTTGCTAGTAACTTTGCTTATTTGCCTTTTATTGCCGTGAAGATAATATTTTAGTGAAATAAGGTATCCACATCTATACGTCAATTATTTATTTGGTAGGTTTTCCTTTTGAGAACACAAGCTATGACGGCTGCGATGAAACGCGTGGTGCTTCTAGAAGATGGGTCACGAATCAAACATTTATGGAATATATCAGTAAGAAATGATAAGTCACGATCAGATATTCGACTGAATTTTAAAATCGCCCTATATAAACAGAATATTTTCTTCATGGAAGGATGGTTGAATGTGTGCAGTATTCACTCACAATACGAAAATACAAGACCATCCATCAAAATAATGTACATACACACATACATACATACAAACATCACGCCTATACTCTCAAATGGGGTAGCCAGAGCTAACGAAACGCTACATAGTCTAATTTATGACTTGTTCTCGTTACATAGCCTACTTCTAGCATATTTTGTAGGGTTTACGTTAAGAGGTAAAATAGTGACAGGTTGCTAGCCTGTCGCCTAAAATATACCCTAATCTATTTCCATAGTCGCAATTTACATCCACGGAAGAAATAGAGAGGTGTAATTCTAAGCCCGACACCACAAAATCAAAATAACATACATATACATACATACATACAATCACGCCTGTCTTCCCAAACGGGGTAGGCAGTGCACACAAAACGCTGCATAGACAAAACTATGACTATTTCACGTTTTGTGGCCACTTCTAGCATAAGTAATATTTTTTTAGGTTTTGAGGTGATAGTGACATGTTGCTAGCCTGTCGCCTAAAGTATACCTATTTAGTAACCTATTTTCCTTAGTCGCCTCTTACGACATCCACGGAAGAAATGGAGAGGTGTTATTCTACCCCGACACCACACAGGGAATAGTATCAAAATAACATTCTGGACTGAAATATCGCTTTGGCCAACTTAAGTTGAGTTTACAGTGGCCTTACTCACCACCTCACCAGCAATAGCATAACCAATTTGCATGGAAAAATGTATTTCCATAAGATAGCATCGCTGTTAAAATTCTCCATACATGTCGTGTATGAGGTCGTCGATAACCTCATGGAATAACAGCGTTTCCAATTCAAAGAATTAAACTCAGTACAAAAATATGAACAAGCTGGCCATTAATGTTCACATCGATTCATTTATGTACCCTAGATAATAGTTTATGACGTTGTACAAGCGTAAAATCCTGACAAAACCAATTCGATATCAAAATAATTGACGTACGTTTGGTCAATTTCTCGTTAGAATTGTTATTTTATTGATAATGCAGTAATACTATGCTATCTACACGTCTCATTGTATACCTACTCAAAACAAGATAGATGTCACGCCGGTATTCCCAAAAGGGTAGGCAAAAAAACGAATGTTGCCTTTTCGGAGATAAATCCATGACCACTACATAATCCAGGCCACTTTTAGTACTTTAAGATAGATTTTAAGGTTCAATTTGAAAAAAAAGGCAAATAACGGCAGCACATCGTTTACACTGCACGTGTGTATGTGCACCTACAAATGTGAGGTAGGGTAAGTTCTAAAAGAAAAGGGTGTATTCTTTAGTCATATCTTACGATTTCCACGGAAGAAATTGGGAGGTGAAATTGTGAAACCCGATACCACACGTCCCACTAATGCTCGTAATAAAGTAACGTTCGAAGTTAATGTAAAAATAAGATGGAACCTCGAAGAGCACTTTATAAATTTACATGTAAAAGCATCGAAAGAGTGGGATGACGAGATACGGTGCCGACGGGTTCAGTACAATTTATTCCAGTAAAAATATTGACTGACACACTTCATGGATGATAACCGACGGTATCAATTTTGAAAACAATTTACTTAGCAATTCGCGACAGTGGTGATTTTTGATATTTATTGTAATGTCTCTAGTTTCAGTTTCTTTTAACGAAACCTAATCTGCAAACAAGCAGACAAAACTGTTATTATTATAAAGATAAATAAACAATATCGAGAAAATATGTCAAGTATGCAAGAAGTACCTAACATTAGGCTTGTATTCTCAATGGGGGTACCCAAAGCACAGGAAAAATCACATAATCGGGATGCCTATTTCAAACTTCGGACACAAATACGATTAAATCGAATACAATGACGACCAAAGCCTACAAGTGTCGATAGATAGTTGAAATGATTCGTTACATTGATTTCGAAACAAAAACCAAGCACCTACAGGACTCTAAAGAGCAAAAAGTAAGTAAAAGAACATTACACTGATGCAAAAATAAAGATGGTCGGAAAGTGAAGGTGGTTACGTACTGCGATGCGTAATGTCCGGCGCCGGCGCCGCCTGATCGGAATGCTCTCGGTCAGATAATAGAGCTATGTCGGGTTTTTGGTTGCGCTTTTAGCAATAAAAGGCTCAATTAAGCCAAAAAACTAGATTTTGTTAATATTACTCAATTGTTTCATTATTGGATTTGAGTACATTATAGTTTATTCAAACAAAACAGAACAGACTTATAAATGAATTTAATCTGACTAAAAAAACAAAACTACATTAACTCTTAGTTAGCTAACTACAGTAATCTAAAGCTATTCTGAATTCAAACTAAACCTAGGTAATAATAATAATGAAAAAATCTCTGCTCCTTATTATACCCAGAAGGCTGGCATCTTTATGTTTACAATTTGAATGGACTGGCAACCGGTCTATTCGGGTTTTGCACGACAGGGTTTTATATTGCTATCGTTATCCATTTGAAAAAAAAAACAAATCTATGTAAAATCGTTTTAAATTCTTTAACATTTCATAAAGTTATGTATACTTTGCAATTACATTTTTATAGCTCGTCTTTATGTAGGTATCTGGTCTGTATATTACGATATTAAATAAGCAATGGCAATTTTAAGCTTCAAATTGTATTCCCTTTCCCCTGAAGAGGCACAATAAGAATCTTTAGGCAAAGTTGTTGTATAAGAAACCATAGGAACAGTTCAGAATAGGTGAGTTAACTAAAGCTGGCACGTTCACAGTACTCACACTTGTGCAATTTCGCTAAACAGTATGTTTAAAATTAATAATTTTCATCAAATCGGGGAGACTTTTCATGATACGTATGCAGTGCAAAGTCACGCCCCGTGCTAATTCATAGATACTACACAAACGCAATTCGTACGTCTGTTTTACGTGCCAGTTTAAGTTAACTGACCAGTACGTAGTTATGCTAGGTATAGTAAGAAACTTATCTAGGTACAGATTGTTCTGATACGAGTTTTGTTGGCACTTGGCAGTAGTTATTGGTTTTGTTTTTACTGTTATTTGATATCGTTAGTTAACTTTGATAACTCTACCGTTAGTAGTCTAGCTAACAATTATTGCTGTTACTAACACTTCACAAGTGAAACTGATATAATTTGGGGGTTTCGATAGACAAAGACAGTGTAGACTATTAAAATACTTGTGTTTTGTTCTGTACTTGTTAATTTGTCATGTCTATTTTGTACAATAAAGAGTTACATACATACATACATACAAAATAAAGGGATATCTCACTCCAGGTACGTAGAGTTCAGACACGCTCTGTTCGCCAACAAGACATGGCGAATGACTTGAAGTCAGACTAAACCCAAGTCACGAATGTAAACTATGTTTATACATTTTTATTACTCATAATCGTGGTTTTGTCAATGTCACGTTTTGTGTGCTCTGCCTACCTCATTTGGGAACACAGGCGTGATTGTATGTATTAAGTAAGGAGCTATATGACAAAAGCAAGGAAGTAGTTAATTAAGTTCCGATGAGATCATATTAATGGTATTTGATTGAATTAATCTGCTTGCATAAACTGTTCATGTTTTATTATACAAGGAAATGATTTGCTCATAAAGGATCTAAGATTGGAGATTAAATTTGAAAGAGATTTCTAATCGTGTATTCAACGATAAAACTGTAAATCTATACACAAGTGAATCTAGGTGTATGTTTCATGCAGTCTTCGTACTATGAAGAAACGATTTTCATTAAAGTAAAAATACTTTGCTTTGCTCCATATTCTTGGATTCAGGCCAGAATAAAATCTCTTTATACTCGACACTGTAAAGACATACAAATTTTACATGCAAAATACAAGACGTTGAGTAACAGTGACAGCGTTGAATCGCTCCGTCCGTTACTAAACCATCACTACCATCAGTGACATTTTCGTAAATATCTCAAAAACTTCATAAGATTATGACTGTGTTTAATGACAAAGCAAAAAGGATAAAAGTAGATCACTGGATCATGCATTAAGATACGATTGGTATTTAACTGAAACTAATTACACTTAAAATTACATCTATCGTAGACCGTGTGACTAAACGTTGCATGAAATAGCCTTAACACAATTAAGTATCACCATAAAAACGATATAATATGTATCAAAACGCCAATAAAACTGGATTTCTTTGCCATATAATATGTTAAGATATTGCGAAAAGTACTGTTATGTTAATATTATTGTATCTAGTATTGGTTGCCTGTGTTCCCAAATGGGGTAGGCAGAGCGCACGAAATGTGACATAGACCAAACCATTATTATGACTATATCACGCTTCGCAGCCACTTCTAGCATACTTTAAGGTTTGCAAAGATAAAAGAGGTAGAATAGTGACAGGTTGCTAGCCTGTCGCCTAAAGCATACCTAAACCTATTTAATTAGTCGCCTCTTACGACATCCACGGAAGAAATGGAGAGGTGTAATTCTATCCCGACACCACACGGAAAATTGGCTGTACCTTGACCCATAGGAAACAACATTAGAAAAAAAAACAATAAATTTATTTAAAACTATATAACCATTTCTGTTGAAGGTTACATACCCACACCTTTAACCTTTTTTGTATGTTTTGTTTCTGTGAAGTGAAGCAAATGTTTGTAAAAATAATAACCCATCATAAGTGCAATAACAATCTTAAAAATAAATCTGTCTAAGCGTAATGTGTGTCATCAAAACACTTTGGGTTGGGTAGGGACTCTCATTTGAATTTGCATCATCAGTATCGTCATATTTTGATATCTACTTATTTGCTAATTAGTATATTTCATAAACAATTTTTTATACATCTAACAGAAACATTCGCATCCCTAATCTCCTTTTAAAACCAAGATTCGGTTGCATGATTTGCATTCGGTGCTAGGACTAAGTATGTTTCAAATACTCGTAACTCTGTAGATAATCTGTGTTAATTATGAGACAAGTGACCTAAATACAATGTGACAATAGACCATATTGTTTTTGCAACATCGCCAGCGGCTGTGTTCCAACAAAATAGCGTAGTTAAAACCTAGTCTGTCCAGCGTAACTTCTGTACAATTTGCAACAAAAATACCTAACAATCGTAACTTTTACGTATTTTCCTCGTTAGTTAGGCAATCCCGGTAAACAATAGGGTGATTCACTGATACAATGAATGGTAAAGTATCCTCACAATTATTTACTAATTGGCAGTTTCTCTTGACTACTAGTAAGCTAATTTTAAAAGGCTAATATTATCTTAGACAATCGTGAAGCGGCTCGATTAATTAAATGCTAGTTAAACTTGCTCAAGTCTCGTAAAAACAGAGCTGACTCTATCGATCGATTTAGTACGACATTTATAAATGAGGTAATCTCGGCTGTAATACTCCTACATAGTATTTAGATCAACAATGATTCTGTTCTCATAGAAGTCGGGAAATAATTGCCGTTGCAGTTATCGCGTCGCATTCGCGTGGGAAGTTTGGGTCATGCGCAGTGCACCCCGGTCGGGGGTCAGGACGCTCTAACCTCACAGCTGATTCCTTATAAACAAATCTAATTTACCACGTCGAAATCGACGTTATGTTGTTATGGAATGGATTGTCGAGTGTTTCGGGACCTCACCTTTGACTGTGTTGCGTCCGATTGCATGTAATAGAAGAGGAAAAACATCCACACAGTTCCGATGAGGAACAGAATTTTCACGTTGCGTCGCATCTTGGTTTTTTGGTTGTAATGCACTCACTGGGTCGCGATCTCGGTTCGTTCGTTGGGTGCGCACTGTGGTCGCGTTGGAGTATCGGTCGCGGCGCGCGGCCGCGCTCTGAGCTGCGGCGTGCGAACTGAGCCAAGCCGTACAACACTGGAGATAATGACGGTCATGCGCGTATCGGTCCTCGACACCGTATTCTAAAATAGACCTTACGCGGACAAGCAAGTCACTGCAATGTTTTTGTTGGTTCCCCTCGCGGCTTGTTCGGAAGCCGCTCGCTTGTCCGGACTGAGAAAATGTTCGCAATGCGGAAAATGCTACCAATGTTTGACCACTTGTTTGGGTCTGAGGTATGAGGCACCAGGAAACGGAAGAATCGGAAATGTGAAAAAATCATGCCGACCACTGTAATGCTCTAATTGTATTTAAATAAAACTTGACAATACCTAATGTCCATAAAAGATTCAAGTCTGAAGAAATCTGATTATTTCGATTTCTTATAAGAAACTAGTTTGAAAGTCAAGAACCGTTTTGATAACACTTTCTAGTTCCAGCTATTGTTCTGCGTACTCGTAAATATCTAAAATTAAATGTATCGGGACAATAAGATTACAGAGTTTTTATCTTAATTAAGTCTGAAATAATGGATTCGTGTAAAAGTAGCGGGAAAAAACTACAATCACTGAGCTAGATTCTTACTGAAAATCTACTTAATTAGATTTAAGGCATCCTGCCTAATTAGGCTCCATGGTAAAGTTTTTGATAGAATTTGACTATTAACTAAGTTTACCATCAATTTAGTTAACATGTTCCTTTCTAATGCTGTCGCACTAGGAGGAATAATAAATACGATAAATAATGCGAGGCATTTCACAAATTAAATGATTAAGATTTATAAAACAGGATTTGATTAATTTTGGAATCTGTATCATTATGGGGTTTATGTTCAGCACCTACCTACAATCCTACGATTTATATCTATGATATAATAATGTGTAACGAACAGTAAGCATGCAACTAACCACAAGATGAAATAATGCCATGTCACTGTTGTCAAAGTGAGAAACGGTTATCGTTATCTCATCTTATTGCATTGTCATTATTTTGAATAACAATAATCATGTCTATTTCAAGTAAACGTACGTTTAAAAATAAAAATGTGCAACTTTCTTGAGCCTACATTGCATTTTAAAACTTACCCAAATGCAGATAAAATTCTACATGTGCTTCTGAATTTCGTTTCTAAAAGGGGAATAAATCATGTTTTGTCAGAGGCACACTTAGGTCCTGATAAAGAAAAAACAGTATATTTACAGCGATTATATTTTAGAAAAAAATAAACAGTTTCGTCACTTTCGTCTCAAATGCTGCTAGCATTTGTTTCCAAGAATCACCCCAAAATAAAATAAAAAAGTAACTCTATGATATAGATATAGAGTTAACAGAACTTCTTAGGAACTTAGCTGTATCTCGTATTGTATTTGTAGCTTAGTATTTCGCATCTGTTGTTAAAAAGCGCCATCTCGTCGAGTTATACGGAAGTAGCAAGTCGTTCCACAGAGCTCGTTACTGCGTAGTTCATAAAGCGATGTGTAGATGACGTTGAAGTAAACTCTACATACTGTGAAGAATATTGAAATAAAATACCAATAACACTTTGTCTATCGCGGTTATGATTATCAAATCATACATACCTACATATTCTCACGCCTGTATTCCAACGCCTGAATTCAAAAATCCAGTGCCACGTTTAGCAATTTCAGCAGGGTAATCATACTTTGCCAATTTTATTATTGATGTACTATTTAATTAGGCGTGATTTTAAATTGAAGCGCAACCTACCTGTGCTAACAGTGAAACTTTAAGCAGATGGCGCCACTATCAATTTCATTAATAAAATACAAAGAGGCAAAGTTTTTTTTTTGTATTGGACTTTTTGGGATAAGTACATTATGTGTTTTTCCAGAAGTTGAAATGTTTTGTGTTGAAAAATATGTAGCAGGTTAAAGTAAAAAATTTGATGAATGCTTGAACATCCTTAACAATATTAAAATGTGAGAGTAACTCTGTCTATCTGTTTATTTATTACCTTTTTATGCTTCTACCGCTGACCCGATTTCAATGATTTACTAGGAAGGACACGGATTACTTTCTATCCCTCAAAAATACATAGGTATTTTTCACAAGATAATCGAAGTAACAAAAGTACTTAATAGATAATTCTGCGCAGACAGAATCACAGGCAACAGCTAGGATAATAAACTAATAAGGAATTTAACAGGATTTCATAAAATTACTTCCTGTTTCTTAGCATACAAACTTGGAACTCGGAATTAAGTGTGCTTATAATTGTTCATGGAAATTGTAATACTTGAGGATTTTTATATCTTAGGTACTAAAACGACAACTTCATAAATTAACACAATATTGAACATAATAATCAAAATAAAAAAGCTTTTCCATTTGTATTTAAACCTTAAATTATGCTGGAAGTGGCTGCCAATCGTGAAATAGTCATGATATTGTCTATGTTATGTTTCGTGTGCAATATAAAATATATTGTATAAGTACATAAAAATTAATAGCTATTCGTTAATTTTGCTAAAATTCGAGAATGGGTGAAGCGATTTGGTTAATTTTAGTCTTGAAATATTTGTGGAAGTCCAGGGAAGGTTTAAACAGAAAGAAAATGTGGAATACTGGCGAAAAAAAACTTCCAAAGCAGATAGAAGTTTCCCGGGCCAGCTGGTTAATTATAAAAATATGTCCAAAAACGTATAAATAAAATAATTCCAATTCACAGATACTTACAGCAACCACAGAGATGTCTCTAATCTTATCTCAGTTGCCGTACTCTCCCAGACTCTATTAAATTCACAGAAAAAAAAACTCAAAATACCTATAAATATATTCAATGAAACAATACCCATTCACCCTTCCGTTCATCGTTCATCCCGGTTTCCCGCCATCCTGCAGAGTCCGCGCGCGGCCCGCCGAGTGCACTCGTCCCGGTCATTCACTCGCGAACGAACTTATAATATTACGAACGGAACGAGCCAATTTCAAATTTGGCCCTGGCTGATTTATATTTTTTTCGTAGTATGACAGTTTTCTTTTCTTAGTGGCCTGTGATTTTTTAATGTGACGTTCTGAAGTTGGCGGCAGTTTTTTTTTGTTTACGAAGGATTTTTTTTGTTGAGGTAAGTACACATCAATGTTTGCAAGCGTCTTCTTAAGTACCAAAGGCAAGTTTCTGCCACAAATGTTCTAGTCCAAAGTCAAATGCATCTCCTATTTTACCTAACTATAAGATTATTGAAACTTGCATATCACAATCAATTACTACTATTTTAAAATATTTTTCTAATCAGAATATAGAAATTTTTTTTTGGTGGGGTGTTAAAATTACGATAATCTCATTAAGAATATCTATACTTTTCTATAGTATAGATATACTTATTATAATTGACAAAACCACATAAGTATGCTCCGGACACAGTTTCCGCTCGATTTTTTCTCATCAAGCGTATCTTCTAAACCAGCATCAAAACGCAATAACCTTCAATGAAAACTGAACATGGTTTTAAAAGCACGGGGTAGTATTACTTTTTTTAAAAGCAAAGGCAGCAGTTTATTGAGGTGCCCTGAGCCTTTAAAAAAACAAAACGTCCCCTAAAATCAAATACACCGACAGTTTTAACCAACAAGGTCCGCACTCGTAATAATGCTACCCTATGCACTCACCCCTGTACAATTAGCAACAAAAATTATCCTCATTATGGACCTTGATAGTACAAGACTGAGGGTGCAGCGCAGTTGCTGACTGTATCTGAAATGGTCTGGCATTTGTGCACATGTGGGAATTAGTTTTATATGAAGTAAGGGATAATTTTTATGGCGCGTTGTTTTCGAATTGACTATACGGATTAAATAAAATCTAGGTATGTAACGTTCTTACCAACTTGTAATCATTTTTTATTAAAACCTCTACTATTTTTAGATTCCATTTAAGTACAAAAATGTATTCCATTAAAGCCACACCTATTTTTAATCAAAAACTCTCTATTTTCACAACCGTAGGTATTTATGAGATTTTTTTTCGGATTACTCACATTTAATAAACGAGATTAGCTCGACATGTTTCGGGCTAATTCGTAGCCCTTCATCTAGGAGCCGCGGCGGCTGCTGCTGCCAAACGCGCACTAACTCGATGTAACTCGATTTATTAAACGTGAGTTTTCCGAAAAATTTTCAACATGAGTGAGTCTTACGGTAGTTAAATGTTCAATACCGTAGGTATTTGTTTCAATTTAAGAATTTAAGAATTTTTGTGCAGAAAACATTAACTCTCTCGTCTTCTCTAAAAAATTGTTGGTATACTTCAATCTTATTTGTAACATTTCTGTATTTCATGATTGTGTAACCATACTCTCCATTTCATCCGTGGACATCATAAGGGGCGACTAAAGATAAAAAATAGGTGTTGTAGATATGCGATAGACTTGCATCTTGTCACTATTGTATCTATTAACTTAAAACCTAAATATAATGTTTTAAAAACAGCATACCTGCAACACCTACTTTACGCCTGTATTCCTGTAGGTATTCATTTGGGAATAAAGGCGTAAAATATGGTTTTGTACTTAAAGCTACTTTCTAATTGGAAAAATTCAAGATTATCTGAAACGATTTTCACGAACATGAGCGTTACGCGCACCTCAATTCTATTGATTCTATAGTGTGCCGAGGCCAATATTTACAACGTGGATTGCAACAAGTTAAAATAAAAACCATGTATCACAACTCGACTACATCCTGTTAAACGAGAAGACAAAGTAGGAAGAACATATTCAGCAAATCGTGACAACAGAAATGTAAATAGTGTCTTGAATTTTTACACGCGAATTTGCTCGGGCCAACCCGAACTGTGTCCGGGGAATAAACATACCCGCATTTATAGTTTTTGCTGTACGTGATCCTGAATTATTTAAGCAAACTTACTACTCTTACTAGTTTTTTTTTGGAGGTTGAAATAAACAAACAATAGTTTCATTCACGAAAATCACGTTAACTTACCCTTACCTTTATTTAGTCTATTCTCAAATGTTCAGTATTCTAACTTACATAACTAAAAAGTATTACCATGTTTAGCACCTAAGTAGGTTCTTAGTCTGGGATTAGATTTATGTATATGGCTAATGTGTAGGGATATGATACTCTAGATGGCAGATTGTTATTTTTACAACACATGAAATTTGCTCGTAAAGGAAACCGTTGCTTTCAGATCAATTTTGTTTTCTTGATAGAAAAGAACAAATAAGTACCTATTAGTATTGTATATGCGTTGGTATAATAACCGAAATAATTGTAGTTCAGATTAATTCTTCTACGCTATCGTCTCTCGATTCTTTCAGTGGCACGATCATGGTCATGGGTGTTTCTTGAGACTTCTCATTCCCCTGGCGTGACGTAATAACTATGATTTTGGGTTAATTATAGAAATATTATCAGAAAGTGGTGCTTATTTAACGGGCGTTATTACGCATTAATCAAAATCGTATTTAGTTGCAAATTGTTCGATATATTTTTTAATAACTATAGCCAGGGGAATGACAGTTCTCAAGAACTACCCTCCTGCACATCACGTCAAAATATATCCAAATCGTCCCGCCATCTTCTTTTGAGTCTGCCTCTGTATTTATGCCCAACCCGATGAAACTGCAGGGTTCCGATTTTAGCTCATCGTTATTGTGGAAGCATAGGTATTACCAATATAATAATCAGTCTTATTCATTTAAAGACTACCTTTTTAAGCTTAGCATTCACATTAAATCAATTAAATCATACAGTAAAGTACTTAATTAGTCGTTCGCATCGGAAGCGTGCAACGTTTTACCCCATTTTTTTCTCAATATATTTAAGTGCCTACGAACCAAAACGAGACCAGTAAATCCTAATAGAAAACAATTATCCCTTGGCTGAAATCAAACGTTCTATAATCAGGTCAAATAAATAATTCACCAGGAATCACCTTTTATTAGGCCGTACATCTTTTCGTGTTACTCGAGGCAACCGAACGAGTTTAGTATGTAAGGGTCGTCTCATTCGACTCGTTAGAACCGCGGGCCTACAATCCTAATACAAAATTCAGGTAAATTGCTGAACGTTATACCTTTTGAATTTTCAGGTTAGATATCGCAGCGTTTCAGGTCATGATTGTAAAAAGCGCGTGCTATTGAAACCATGTCCTACAAAGTATTAACCGAACCTGTAACTTGTGTATTAAGTTTTATGCAAAAGTAGTGTTCAGCAGAATTTTTAATGTTAAAATTGAGAACAACAATTTTCCTATTTCTTCTTAATCAACAGCTTTTGTTTCACATGGTGACATTGAATAACACAGAGTTTACAGAACCCACTACGATAATGAGAACTAGTTCGTTGTAATTAAAACGTTTTAAGAGCGATAGGATGTCGAATTTTGTCCTTTTACCTGTTAACCTTACGGCAATAGATCATAATGTCCCGAGAAGTATTCAATCAATAATCAATCTTTAACCTTTTGGTTATGCATTTAGTTACATTTCATACGACGGTAGTTGGTAAACCGCTTACCGTTAGGTGACTTCTAAAGCTGTAAAAAAGCCATAAAACTTCTTTCAGACTTGCTCTCACTTTCACATTTACGTAGTGGAAGTATAAAAAAAAATATTAACCCTGCATCACCTTTAAATCGTTGCACCTGCAACTTCTATAACAGCAACATAATAGTCACAGAATACGGTACTCAAAAACATTAAAGTCGAACGTGGTAGCATACAGCATGATTTTATTACTCACACGAAGCAATACAATTCAAAACTGTAACTGGCGCGGTCAGGAGAACGTAGAAAAGTCTTTTAACAGTGTTTCCTAACAAAGAATGAACAACTATTATGG
This sequence comes from Adoxophyes honmai, assembly GCA_005406045.1. Taxonomy (NCBI): domain Eukaryota; kingdom Metazoa; phylum Arthropoda; class Insecta; order Lepidoptera; family Tortricidae; genus Adoxophyes; species Adoxophyes honmai. The sequence continues at coordinate 62,576 of BHDV01031653.1, read as the reverse complement.
ATTTTGCTGGGGTTCCGCGAATGTAATTTAATTCTACAGCAGAAGTTATAAGAATAACAGTTTCCGAGTTAAACGGACTGTATTAGGTTTTACTGAGCTTGTATGTGGAGTTTGAACTGCAATTTTCAGGAATATTAGAATATAAAACTACGTACAAACTTCCCTTCATGTTTACTTGTAACGTATTATTTATAACTAGTAACTAGCTGTTGTAAGTAAACCATGTACTACTAAAGTAATAAAAGGTAGTAAAAATACTACTTTTAAAGGCCGGTTTTACTCAACTGGTAAGAGATGGTTAATTGAGGGTAACGAAGGATTTTGGTCTACTATTCAACTGTAGACTACGTAGCTATCAAAGCCGCAAACATTCTGACTGAGATCCCCTTGGGGATAAGTTCGCTTTTGCACACAAAGTTGTAATCCTGTAACCAATTTTGTATAACCAGTTACAGGGTTATACGTGCAATATTTTTTTTTACAATTTAATACAGTCTAAATTCCTATAAGAAACCATTTATTGTTTTGTCGCAGATTTTATAAATTAGCAGGCTCGAGCAATTAACAATGGCGTCTAAAATAATACGGCCTCAGTCAAAAACGCAATTAAATTTGTCACGCAAAACGAAAACGATGCTAGTTAAACAATTAAACACTTAATTGCCAGTCTGGATGGTCCATTTGGTGGCAAGATCGAGATTAAATTCCATAACGTGGCATCTGTTTCCGTTAACTATTTCGTTTCGTAAAGAACTGTATCAAAGTGGACTACATACATTCATACATATTCTCACGCCTGTATTCCCAAGAGGGGTAGGCAGAGCACATGAATTCAAAAATCCAGTGCCACGTTTAGCAATTTCAGCAGGGTAACCAGATGGTTCAACGGATATTGCAGTGACAGGTTGCTAGCCCATCGCCCACAATACACTAACCCCTTTCCCAGAGTCGACTCTTACGACACCCACGGGAAGAAAGGGGGAGGTGCTATTCTAACCCGGCACCACACAGGGACTAAGTGAAAATAAATAAATAGATGTATGTACCTACATATAGTTAACTGGTAAATTACTTACCTGAAATCAACAGAACTATGCCCGTTTGGCAATAATTAGTAACTGTCAACGTGATTGACACCGAACCTTTTATTTCTTTTCATTATTGCTTCTGCACCAAAAGTTTAGAAAACTGAGAAAGCGAGATTTAAATGTATTGGGATCTATATTATAATTTTCAAATGTGAGTATCATATTTTAATTCTAGTTTTAGGTGTAATTATGTACCAAGTTATTATTAAAGTAAGTAAGTAAGTAAACACTTTATTGTACAAAAGGAAAAAAACACAAAATACAAAAAGCAAAATTATAATTATACAAATGAAATATTAAATTATAAGCCTGCCTGCAATTCCTAATAATTTAAATGAAACGAAACGCAGAAAAGACCATGGAAAAGGCAATAAAGACTCCTAAACGAAGTTCTTGGAATTTCACAGTTTGTAGGCTGCGCGTAACTCACAAGGAAATTCACTGCTTTTGTAATGAAGGGGATAAAATTGAAGTCACTTACTTACCTTTAGCGTTTCAAGAAGGCTTGGGCTGATTATTTCTTAAAGAGTTGTTGAGCGGCGGAAATAACAACAGAAGACAGAGTTTCAAGTTGAATATTACGTTATTTATCTGGAAGAGATTAAATTATCTTTTTTACATAGTTACTTCTTCACTCATTGGGGTTTCGAATCAGAATATAAAATTTGAACAAATTAAGCTATTAAGTAATTACTGTATTTTTTCTTAATTTAAACTAACCCCAGCCATACCCAGCCATACAGGCTATACGACTCTAAAGCGTCATAACCCCTACGTCGAAAAAAAAATAAGTTGCTAAAAACAGCACTGAAAAGTTCCCTCATTAAGGAATTATTAAAGTTGCGGAGAAGTATTTAAAAATGTGGATCACCGATTCTGACACAGTAAATTGTCATGGATAATCTCAATACAAAAGGAGTCAGATAGGGCCATAAGGATGAATCACAACTCAGGTTGAAGAAATATTGCCATTTCGTTCACTTACGCGAAAATTAAAATTTGGATGTTGAAGTAATTTAGTTTCTGAATAAAAAAGTTAACTGATTTTGGTGACTCATTTTTAAATCACTCGTACTCGTACACCTGTTCTCTAGGTTTAGCTATAATTTATTTTCCGTTTTATTTTTGGTTATCATTATCAATATAGAGTAAAGTATATTGTATTGCTTGACCGTTTTGTTTTTGTAGTACTGTTTCGTGCAAGTTCAATTAATCTTTAGATGTTAAAGAGTAGGTAGTAAGTTCCTTATAGCCTTCAGTTGTTCAGTTCTTTACATTTTTAGGAACAATAGCATTTTAACATGGTTTAAACATAGACGTCAGAACAGCGTCCGTGGCGAATCGCTTGCAACTGGAACGAATTATTTTTATTACTTTCGACGACAAGTTATTCCACGTTTTATGTCCTGCGGGCGAGGACCTGGTTCTATTCGACATACCCTAAGTGACACTGCAGCGAGGCGAAAGTGTTAGTAATAGGTGTTATGTTTGATTTATGATTGTCGCATGTAACAGCGTCGTGTCGTCAACAAGGAATATTTCATAGAAATTCTGAGATATTGTTCCAATGTTACTTTCTATCTATCGACCGTTTAACTCGGTAACTAGGTAACTACTTGAAATAGGATACAGATGTATGTGCGTAGTTATTTTGTGCGTGTGGGTTTAGGATAACACCTCTCTATTTTTCCCGTGGTTGTCGTTAGAATCGGCCAAGGCGGCTATGGAATATTTCAAGCGACAGGCTAGCATACTTTAACTATTGTACCTCTGAACTTAAGACCTCAAATATGTGTTAGAAGTGGATATGAAAAGTGAAATAGTCATTAATTTTCTTTGTTAGGTACACTAATCGCACTACAATAATCTGGTATTAGAATTCTGGGAGATAGTCTTGGCACTCTTCAGTGGTTCTTCTAAATTTAAAACCAAAAATTTGCCAGAAATTGCTACAAACGTTTTGATTATGTAGTGTTACGTGTGTTCTACATACAAAATATGGAAATACAGGCGTGATGTACAGTCGAGAAAGAAATTGGTCTACCCCCTCAAGATCGATATTAATTTGAACCTCATGAAACAACAAGGTCGATTTCCCCTCGCCATAATATTATGACAGTGACAATGTCAACCTTGTGACAATTTTGATCTCACAGAAACTTTTGTCAAAAGTGGTAGACCACTTCCTTGGCCCACCGTACCTATATAAATCCATTATACACAGTAGTGTCGCCGACGACACGTCGTCTGTTACTGCTGCATGTAGATACGTCCTATACATACATATTCTCACGCCTGTATTCCCAAGAGGGGTAGGGTTTAGCAATTTCAGGGTAACCAGATGGTTATACGTCCTATATCATTACAAAATCACTTGGTTGCTGTAGAATACAGAGTCAGTGACTTAAGTGTCCCGTACGTGTTAAACTTAGAATATACGTATGCATGTAGAAATGGAGTGATCCTTGGAACGAAGTTAAGGTTCTGGATTATTCCTTTGAAGATTATTTGAGTTTCAGTTCTAGACTTCATTTTGGTATAACGTGGAACAGGTGAATGTTAACTTTCTGTTGGCTTCCTTCGTGGATAAATGTTCAGTTATGTTTGATTCAATTATGTTAAAGAAAAATATTAATACCTATCTAACAAGAAATGGACTGGTTTGTAACTATTTTGGAATTTAAAATACCTATATATTTATTTGTAGCGTGGACCCAGCTTTATGCTAGAAGTGGCTACAAAACGTGAAATAGTTATTGTTTTGTCTATGTAGCGTTTTGTGTGCTCTGCCTACCCCGTTTGAGAATACAGGCGTGATTGTATGTATGTATGTATGTATTTATTTGCATTTAAAATAAAAATAAAAAAGTATTTCTAGTGCATGTCTTGGCTAGTCACACATCATAATTATGTTTACTATTTAACTTGTAATTTATACCAACTTTTTAAATATTTTGCTGTGCTAAAGATTTTTCAAGCTCGTCACGTTTTTAGCGTCACTTAGAGAAGAAAATAAAAATAAATGAAGTTACACAAGCGCGAAGTACGAAGCGGTTAGGAATGCGGTAAACTTTTTTAATTTGCCGGGAATCAAACTTTGCGGCATGAACAATAAAATGTGGAAACATGTTAATGTTTGTTTTGTAATGTAGGTTAAAGTTGGTGAAGTATGGAGCTTGAAGGAAAATCATTTATAAATATGCTTGCGACTTTAGACATTTTGAATTAGAATTAAGCTGTGGTAGATAAAATTATAAAATGTATCCAGATTTGGGTTACATACTGGTACATACATCATGCCTGAATTCCCAAATGGGGTAGGCAGAGCACACGACCACTTCATACCAAATCCATGACATTTCACGTTTTTTAGCTACTGCTAGCACATTTTTTAAGTTTTAAGTTGAAGTGCTATAGTGACAGGTTGATAGATTTTGGTGAAGCATGTTTCAAAATGTAATAGAGTTTTATATTTGGTACAAATTACTGACACAGCCGACGTTTCAAACTGAATGTGTTATGATTATGACACTCGGAAAATTAGTTTTACTAATAAAATTATAAACATTCCATTATCCATTCGGTTTCCCATTTGGTTAACTTAAATTTAATTTCACATTCGGACCGCTCGTCCTCTAAAATATAAATTGATTTAGAAGTAAATAATTGAAATGTTCAACCGAATTTAGGAAGGCAATTAAAACTTGCTCAGGAAACTATCGAACACAACATGTTTATTCTATTCATAGGAAATATTTCAATTCTTGAATATAATCCATACGGTATGTATTATATTTAAGAATTGAAATATTTCCTATGTAACATACCTATGTTAAACACACCATGTATCACAACTTCTATTTTCAAGCCTGGTAACTGGCGTCGTCAAAAAAAAACTGTCAGTGCCACAATTTTTTTTTACATAACTTCGACCATATTTCGTGCTACCGTGTACTCTAGGTATATTGGCGCTGTTACAGCCACACCCACTTCCCTCCACTATGCATCGCCACTATCCACCACGCACCATTAGTCCCAACCCCGCATCTCGTCTTCTCGGCCACAATGGGTGCATTGAAAAGTGGAAACAATGGTTTAGAGTACGTTTACATGGTGAGTGTGCTCTTCAGACAGCAATAGGAACTGGATTTAAGAAACGGGAAATTTCTTAAGAAAGCCTTTTGTTTGAAGTAAGTTAAGAGAAAGATAATGTACTATTTAAGGATGTTATTTACATTAAATTACTCGAGATATTGTGAGCTCCATAACACTTGAAACAAAATAAAAAAATACCACTAAACATAATTAAAAGAGTTCTGTCTACCACTTTGTATCGCTACGACTGACTTGATAACTAAATCTAGGTAGATAGATAGATGTTTTCATCTATTTTATTCAGAAAATCAGATTATACCTAATTGTCATATCAGATAAGTACAATGCAATTCTACGCAAATGAATAACGAGTCAACGCCATCTCAGCGATTATCGCGGCGATACTGGTAGTTTACCATGCATTTCTACGAAGTACAATCCTCTTCGGTTATGAAGGAAATAAGTAAAAACTAATTGGTCCAACATTCTTCGGTGTCCAAGTGTACGAGTACCTACAAGTTTAGTCTATGATGGCGAAGACGCATCCGAAGTAATCTTGAAAGTTGTGAAAACAACAGCTTTAAAGAAAAACAAAACGGCAAGGTGTCGCTAAATGCAAATTGCATTAAATGCATTTGCATAGTCCCATAATGTCATGTAAGCCACGTCAAACACGCACGCGACCGTGTTAACACGTCAATCACAAGGGATGTTGAGTTCAACATCGGGGAAAAAATCGCACACCCCATCCAGAAAACAAAGAAACTGTAGATTGGTCTACTTGCTGTTGAATCGAATATTGAATTTTTTATCGTTTCTCTAATGAGGTGGGGTGTTGCCTATTGTAGAGGGCTTAAAGTTGATTGATTTTTTACTAGTGCTAACAACTGGTGTAAAAGTAGAAATGGGATGGTATTCGGCGGAAAGGATTTTTTTTTTCAATAGAAATTGATAGTGTTTTTATGAATGAGTAGGTAAATTGAGTGCATTTTCGAAAGGAACCCTTATTTTCTAATTAACAGTTTCATTGGAAGTAAGTGCTTATTTAAGTTTAAGTTTTTTGAATCGTATTTCTGACTGATTAAGGTTTTATCAAATTGAATTATGTCAGTTTGTAGTGACTCCAGCTTCAGCAAGATATACCATCATTTCCTTATTTTTTTGTAGACGGATTGCAAATAAGTTGGCAACGTAGAAGTCTAAGGTATTTATAATGGTTTTTGAGATTGTAAATTGTACCGGTTATTATGTAGATTTGATGTATTGCCGATATTTATAAAAAAAGTGCTAAAAGTGGCTAAAAACCGTGTAATAGTCATTTGGTAAGGCATGATGAAAGTATATTTCACATAATAATAATCGCACCATGGCACTCGTATCAAACCAAAATATTTACGTTTGCAGTGGCGTGTTTATTTTCACTAGTTGCATGCCTTTTCTTTGCACTCTGAAACATTATGCTTTCATTATGTAGCTTTTATCAACTTAACATAATAATCATTAATAAGTTTTGTGTGGTGTCGGGATAAAATAACACTATGTACTCCAATTTTTTCGTGGATGTCGTAAGAGGCGACTAAAGAAATAGGTTTAGGCATGTTTTAGGCGACATGCTAGCAACCTGCCACTATTACACTACCGCTTTCATCTGTTTGTAAACCTAAAATTATGCTCGAAGTGCCTACGAAGCGTGAAATAGTCATATTCGTGGTTTTGTCTATGTCACGTTTCGTGTGCTCTGCCTACCCCATTTGGGAACATAGGCGTGATTGTATGTGTGTAAGTATATTAATAGAGAACAGATATCGTACGCATACACAGTAGCTAATGTAGCTATTGATTCACGTTTGGAATCGCTACATCAAAGTCAAGGAAGTTAATATAACTTTTGTATCGAAATACTTCATCCCTATGTGACAAAGTTTGGAAACAACAAAAAGTTCGTCACTGGGCAATGTAAACTTAGAGAAAAAGAATAATTTTGCTTTATGTTTGAATCGTTTCTCAGCAATCAATCAAGCTATCAAACACTGAAGACGTTTGCATTTTCAGTTAATCTATATTATATAAAACGCGCAATTTTTTGAGAAATGTTGATGTGTCAATCTCAATTATGTACTAGTTTTCCTCTCTGTCTCTCAAAGATTGGTTGTACTTAAGAGATAAGTCAGCCTTTGTATATCTCTTCATTTTGCTTGTAACTTTTTATTGTATTTCGTACAAAAAAACTTTATTTCCAAACATGATAATTTGGAAAAAGTGTCTCCTTCACTAGCATTTATTACTTTATTCCTAGTATTTGGATTATCACCATAGCTCTATAACACATGGCGATCATAAAAAATATTTTCATCATAGTTAAAATTGGCGATGATAATTGCTTACTATTTCCAACTAAATTATTTCTCTGCGCATTGTCACTATTATGATAAAAAAATTAAACTTAACTATTACACCCAGTATCGTTAGCCGAAACCAATTCAATTTGTACTACAGACTACTGCAACATCGATCTATATTCCGCGAATGCTTCCGGCTGTATAATCACCAACACGCTGTAGTATACATTTAATTGTATATCCCGATCCAAACTGAACCTTTCCAGATTATATTATGGTATATTTTTCAGATCAACAAAGTTGAAATTTTCTTTAGTTGCATGTGCTGCTGATTGTAGGTACTATAATAATAACATTTCCTGTGGTAATTGGAATGGCAACACTGATGAAACGGAAACACGTCCGCTTTACAAACTAACGATACTTTCTCTTAAATTTAAGAGCTACGCTCTTATTGGTATTTTGGCCAGCTGTTTGGCTTCCTGATAATAATAACTCCCAATTTTTACTTCAATGGTTAAAATAGGTCAACCTTAGACTTCCTCTGCTTCTTCCCTTCCACTTTTCTTTACAGTGTTTAAAAAGAAATTGTTGTGTCGGATCATGTATTGTGTTCTGTCATATATCCCCTTCTACAATTTATAGTCTTGAGTAATGAAACTATACTTACAATAAAATTAGAAAATACTTATTACAAAATGTTATTTATTTTAAAGGTACTAAACCTAACAGGTTTTGGCTAGCCGGTATACTTTTCTTGTACATCAATAAAATTGCTTACCTCAGGGGAGTATTCTGGGACTCATAAGGTTAGTGAACGATTCCTTCTTGATTCAATTTATTTTGCGTCGGAAATTGAATTGCAGTTTTAAGCGAGAAAAATGTCTAGACTACCTAAGACTTTATTCCAGAACTTTATAGTTTAGAGCAGGTTATGTTTATTGATAGTTATTGTGGTTAAATACCTTTGCAAGCGCATCTAGTCATTGTGTGCGTAGGAAGAAAACGATTTCATAAAAGTCCAATTTCCGGACGATACATCTTTACAATCGTCAATTTTAGTTTTATTTGCCAATACAATAAAAAGCGAAAAGCAGGGTGTCCTTTTTTCGTAATAAATTAAATGTCAGTTTTGACTCCTTCAAATTGCCCTAAGTAATATACTTTAATCAAACAATTCGTACCAGTAATGCAATGTTCGCGAATATTCCCCCTTTATTTGCTTAGGGACGTCAATACGCTGCTATTGATGTTTGCTTTAAAATCAACATAGAATTTCCGACAAATGCGATCAATGTAAATACGCAGCTTTGCATGCACGCGCCATACGCACGTACTCTAAATGGTAGTGTAACAAGAATGGGAGATTTAGGGTTTTTTTATTGGTTTCACCACGTTTTGCGACCATGACATTAGTAAGACACTTTATGACACTTTTAACACTTTATGAACTACTAGCTTTCCGCCCGCGGCTCCGCCCGCGTGGAACTCGGTTATATTGCGGTATAAAGCACAACTATGAGAAAACTTCTCGTTTCAAACGACACACGGCGCCATCGATCTATCATCTATAGATCGGTTATCGATTGATATTGATCTATCGTCGATCGATATCGATCTATCAAGCAAACTATATTTTTGTTTTCCCTCGGGAACATCATTTTTTTCCGGGATAAAAAGTAGCCTAAGTCACTCTCCGTGCCCTAAACTATCTCTACCTAAAAAATCACGTCAATCCATCGCTCCGTTTAGCCGTAAAAGACGGACAAACAAACAAACAAACAAACAAACACACTTTCACATTTATATATTGGTGCGGATGATCAGTTATGCTTTATGCTATTACTCGGAGTGTCACTTGTGCCAGAGAGAGGCTAGGAACGTTACTCTGACAATTAGGTATTATGGAAAACACTTTTCTAGATGACAATGGGACCCCACTTCTACAGAGCCATCTAGTGATGCTCATATTTCGAGAGAACATCTGTTATTACGGAGATAGTCAGCGCTAGTAATTTATATTCTTTGGTTGTACGATAGTTGTACACCAATGTGTAACCATGCGGAAAGGCATGTCTGCCTCCGCGCCATCATCACAATAATCCAATTACCACTTTCACTACACTTAATAAATACGAATACATCCTGAAGCGTACTCTGAACTCACATTTGCTTTGATTATTAACTTTAACAATGGCTTCTTCCTGTGATTTCATTTGCGCAGGATTGAATAGTAACATAATCTTAAGAAGTAATAAATGTCAAATCATTCACGCGCTTATCAATCCATACAAAATTCCGCGTTTGAATTATTTGAAGAATCGGTCAAATCTAAAATATGCCTTCACCTAGTTACGTAAGACGATAATGCAAATAATCTACTTGACAGTAATTTTTAACAAAATTAAACTGTTTCAATTAGATACAGATGTAACTATGTACGCAATTAGATCCCTACAACAAAGCTTCTAAGTGACCATACAGGTCCTACAATGTATTTAAATTATTTTCGTCATAATGAACTTCCAACTAAGTCTATCAGCGCTGCGCTTTTAAAACAAACCCACACAAATGCAAACATAATATAAATACATTTTAAATAAACATTTTTACCCTGTTTACTTTAAGCGGCTTTTTCAAAGTAACCTGCGGTTCGTTGACTCGTTATTCTTGCACCTTGATAGTTGGCCGGAGGTAAACACAGAGGGCGCTGGCTCCGATGCTTATGCTGCGCTTGCGTCAGTTGCATCTATCGTCAATTGATCTGTAGAAATGGTCCAACAGGTTTACGTTACGTTTATCTTTGTGACTATTTCTTAATTAGAGTTTAGCAAAGTATAAAGCCGTGGTAGCCCAGCGGTTCGAACTGTGGCCTCTCAAGCAGAGGGTCGTGGGTTCAAACCTCGGGCTCGCACCTCTGAGTTTTTCGGAATTTATGTGCGATATCGAATTTGATATTAATCACGAGCTATTCGGTGAAGGAAAACATCGTGAGGAAACCTACACACAGCGACGAAGTAATTCAACGCTGTGTGTGAAGTTCCCAATCCGCACTGGGCCCGCGTGGGAACTATAGCCCAAGCCCTCTCATACTGAGAGGAGGCCTGTGCCCTGTAGTGGTACGTATATAGGGTGATGATGATGATGATGAAAGTATGAAAGTACAGACCAAGGGAGGTCCGCTCCCTAGTTTAGGTTTGCCGGCGTGACCTCATGAAAGCGAGTAAAGGCAGAAAGAGACAGCAATACTTTTACACCTAAACATGTTCGAGAGTAGCCGCCGCGACGCATTATCAAATGGCGAGATGATGGGTAGACCAAAACATGTCGCGTCAAATTCGATTTCTGATGTAAATTATTCCTATTTTTCATTATGGTCGCACGGTAAGCCAGTGGCAAGACCACCTGTCATTTTCTGACATCTTTACTGTCGCGCGTGACTTAACTGGCGCTTTGCCGTGCTAAACCATGCTAATTCACGATGTGAATAACGTAAAAATTTTACGATTTAATCAACAATGGCGTACCTTCCGAAAACATACATTATAGCAAAATCAGATTTGTTACAAAAGTAAAACAGTCTAGTGAAAATATTACAGCTGCTCTAGTTAGAAAAAAACGTCGCTCCCACAGGATTGTTCATTAAAATTTCATGCATGCAACAGACGAAAAGCGGCGTACGTTGAATTTTCACGTCCCAGCCAAAAGGGAATAAAAAATAATCCTGTAAAGCCTGCTGCCCGATATTTGTGGTAGCACTGACAGACGTACCTCCTCGATTATGCAAATTAAATTTAACGTTTTTTATGCAATTTATTCTTACACGAACGTGAAAACTATTATTGTTAGTAAATGTTATTTGTATACCTCTTTTGTCGAACTTTAAACCTTACACTATAAAACTTAAAATGTCTTCGAAATTGTTATATTTAAGGAATGATTTTGTATCTGTAACGTTTCGTGTGCTCTACCAACCCCATTTGAGAATTTGGATGAAGAAATTTTTTATAAAATTTCGTTTTGGTTAATATTTGATGCTGTTAAAACATAAGTATGTACGCATTATGACTAACAAAACTAAATGGTGGTTAGTACACCGTCTGCGACATGGATGTATGTTTCGTTTAAATAGTTAAAAAAAGGTTTTCTGGAAGCAATATCTTTCATAGATATGTACGCCTCCGGAAAACATGAAGAGAAAGGCAAGTAAATTATGAGGTATTTGGGTTGGAATCTTTTCGGTTACCCTTGTATCTTTTTCAATATTAAAATACTCATACCAACGATAATGTGAATAGCTCGAAGCTAAAAACAATTCTCTGAAACTATACTACCTACTTGTCTTTCGTTGGCATGAATCTTTGTAATTGTACATTTTATTTCCTTCCTGCACTTCACAATCCGATTCCTTCATTACTGTCGAGAACTTATTGTCCTATTTTGTTCGAGAATCGGATCTTGAAGGAATTATATGCAATTGCATTGGACGAAAGCAATTGAAAGCAGTCCAAGCTTGCTTTTATCACCGATATTGAAATTGTACGTCTGTGTAAAATCTTATATCGCTTAAGTTTGACGGAAAAGCTTCCTAACAAGCTTTTTTATGGTTTGATTGTTTTTTTGGTACGTTGAAGATTTCAAAAATACCTAACTACTAGTACTTAGTTACTTTTAAGTTATGACTTTTAACGGACATATTTTTTTTTTAATTATTGCAATGACACTTATTATTTACTGTATGTTATAAAGCTATCAATACAAACATTACAAACGGTATCACCATTAGCGGTGTCGTCCTGGGTTTGCTTAAACATGTGTGAAGATTTGATCGATAATGTCTGGTGTTATATGAAACAGAGTTTAGTTACGTGCCAATACACAAGTTTGAGGATGTAAAATGTAACTCAAAAATCTAACATCATCAGAACTCAATGTATCATATTTGGTTTGATAATGCTCAGAACTTATTGTATTATAATTAAGTTTGATAATGATTGATATTTCATAATAAACGAGAATAAAATTAATGTAATCAGTGGCTCTTCGCACGGGAACAGTTGATGCTTAAAATTAATTAAAAGCTTGGCATTTATGCGACAGCATGCGTGATGCCCGCGCGCACGTAACAAGCACCCTACAAATTAACTGATGCATAATAAAGGATTACTTTGCAGGCGAGACGACTTTTTAGATGCCATAAATGTTAAGACTCTATTATGGGACTTGGACTATGATTATTTAAACCCCACGTACTTTTTTAAATTTTGAAATGTGATTGTGTCTACAAGAGACTTAGATGAAGACCTCATGTTAATGATACTGATCAATAAGGTGGGGCCTACATGATTTTATAATTATTATAGCAGTGAGCCCCTTGATGGAATTTAAGACAGATTGGATGAGACAATTGGTGGAGATGTTGGTAAGAGAATGTCCGCAATCTGAAATAAAGAAAATCCCAGTTCTTAAGCTTATGAACGAATTGAAATTTGATTAATTGTTTTTGCGTTGTTTTAAGTTTCTGTTTTAGGTAAAGAGGCCTTTTGTTAGGCCTTAAATCTCAAGAATTGATAGGTCAACAACCGATTTAAAACACACTAATCTACACTTAAATACACAATACTTTAAATACACTATCCTTGCAGTTTCAATGTTAGTATCTTACAAGTAGTTGATACAAACGTAGCTACTAATGAGCGAGTAAAAAAAACTAAGTTAATAGCAGTATTAGGTTTTGCACTTGCAAAGGGCATGCCAGGATAAGCTAAGTGAATCTGCCCCCACCGAGTTTGGGCTTGTAATTTTTATGGGTGGTGTGGCTTTAC